>WNWK01011089.1:0-66464 GCA_009830355.1 Cherax destructor | reverse complement strand
CCTCACTTAGAATACTGCTCAGTGCTGACGGCCCCGTTCAGGGCAGGAGAAATAGCAGAGCTGGAACAAATCCAGAGATCGTTTACGGCTCACATTGAGCCATTGAAACATCTAAATTATTGGGAACGCCTTCAAGTCTTGAACATGTACTCATTGGAGCGGAGGAGAGAGAGATACATGATAATATATACATGGAAAGTACTTGGGGGGCCTGGTCCCAAATCTGCACACTGCCATAACAACATACTGGAGTGAGAGATATGGGAGAAAGTGTAAAATAAATCCAGTGAGGAGCAGGGGTGCGGTGGGGACAATACGGGAGCACTGTATTAACATCCGGGGTCCCAGACTATTCAACATCTTACCAGAAGATATCCGAAACACGGCTGGAACCAGTGTAGAAGCCTTCAAGAGGAAACTGGACAAATATCTTCACCAGGTGCCAGATCAACCAGGCTGTGATGGATATGTGGGGCAGCGGGCCTCCAGCAGCAACAGCCTGGTTGACCAGGCAAGCACCAGACGAGCCTGGCCCATGGCCGGGCTCAGAGAGTAGATACTCTCGAAACTCTTCAAAGGTATATCAAAGGTATATCACACATATCCCTTCCGCGTAAGAAATGTGTTACACTTCCACATAGAATTTACAGCCCATTTCTAAGTTAAGTTGGGCTAGATTGGGGTCTACCAGGAGGGCATTCCGGGAATCAACGTCCCCGCGGCCCGGTCTATGACCAGGCCTCCTGTGGGTGGGTTAGGTTCCAGCGGAAAAACTATAAAATTATGGTAAAAGTGTAACAGTGCCGCGGGAGCAGAAAACTGGCAGCCAGTGCGCGCGGCTCATGTAACTCTCATATTGCAACTGTTTAAAAAAATGAAAAAGGCTCAACACCGTGACTAGAACAATTCATAACCCGCACATAGCAGAATGAACATTATGACGATTTTTGTGTCCGACTTAGACTATTAACTAGCCACACTAGTCCTGTCTGACTATTAACTAGCCACGCTAGTGCTGTCTGACTATTAACTAGCCACACTAGTCCTGTCTGACTATTAACTAGCCACGCTAGTCCTGTCTAAGTAAGTAAGTAAGTTTATTCAGGTATACACAAATACATTTACATACATAATCATACATAGCAGCATATGTGTAGAGAACCTAGGATAACCCAAAACAGTCAGAGTGACTTGTTTCCATTGTTGGACTAGTTAAAAGTCCAACTCGGACAGAAACGTCGTCATGAGGTTCATTCCTATATGTGGGTTATTTGTGTATTCAACTGTTTAAGGCTCCGTCAACAGCCACCCATTTGACTGTTTTTACAAGAGTGCCATGATGTCTGTGGTTAAGAGGACGGGCTGCCACACAACACACACATCTATCACATGGAGATGCGCCTGACGCCTCTCAGAAACTTGTCACGTCTTCCTGACAGTCATTTTTTTTAACTGTGGAAAGATACATAATTTACAAAGAGGAACTCTGAGATGAAGCTCCTCAGTAAACTTTCTCTACAAATTGTCAATCTTTTCCACTTGGCGCCATTTATCTTCTCTTTTTGATTACTTGTATTGCTGTATTTTTCAGTGAACACCTAGAATTTATTTCCAGGATCTGTGCCTCAACGCCCTCACTTTGCCTTCTCTCTCTTTGAAATTCTTACCTTCAACGTAGACTATGACATTTTTTTTTGTTTTGGATTACCAACAAACCCCTAGCTCCCTTTAAGAGGGAACTCGAGTGAGTCTTCAAAAACAGTTCCTGATCAACCGTGGTGTGGTGTATACCTTAGAGTGCGGGCGGCGGGTACTAACAACTTGATGGAGTAGGCCAGCAACCGAGAAGCCTGGTCTGGGAGTGGGCCGCGGGTGCGGTGATCTCTGGAAGCGACTCCAGGTATTGAAGACTTTAATTCTCCTGTTAGCGTATAAATTCAACCTTTACACTTAAAAAAAAAATACTGTTTCTACAATAAAGATACCCAAGTGTATCAACTTGTTGGTTCTCTGAACTACTCATCTACATTATTAGTATGATTCCAATAATCCTCAGTGTTTATGACCCGTACGGGTTTGGCACATTTTGTGGATATAATGATACAAGAAAAGTGACTCATAGTTCTGGTGGGCGGGTGAAGAGGGCAGGTCAGTAACCCAGCCCAGGGCCAGGCAGGCATGATGGCCTCAGTGCCTGCTTATCTTAAGTAAAAGTCAACACATTTTGTTTGTCTCGTTCTCAGCAGGAGACGGGGATATTTATTCACTCGAAGAGATTAAGCTTGAGAGCGTAATATGCGTATTATCATGGCACTGGTCCATAGTATTATCATGGCACTGGTCCATAGTATTATCATGGCACTGGTCCATATTATTATGGCACTGGTCCATAGTATTATCATGGCACTGGTCCATAGTATTATCATGGCACTGGTCCATATTATTATGGCACTGGTCCATAGTATTATCATGGCACTGGTCCATAGTATTATTATGGCACTGGTCCATAGTATTATCATGGCACTGGTCCATAGTATTATCATGGCACTGGTCCATAGTATTATCATGGCACTGGTCCATAGTATTATGGCACTGGTTCATAGTATTATCATGGCACTGGTCCATAGTATTATCATGGCACTGGTCCATAGTATTATCATGGCACTGGTCCATAGTATTATCATGGCACTGGTCCATAGTATTATCATGGCACTGGTCCATAGTATTATCATGGCACTGGTCCATAGTATTATCATGGCACTGGTCCATAGTATTATCATGGCACTGGTCCATAGTATTATCATGGCACTGGTTCATAGTATTATCATGGCACTGGTCCATAGTATTATCATGGCACTGGTTCATAGTATTATCATGGCACTGGTCCATAGTATTATCATGGCACTGGTCCATAGTATTATCATGGCACTGGTTCATAGTATTATCATGGCACTGGTCCATAGTATTATCATGGCACTGGTCCATAGTATTATCATGGCACTGGTCCATAGTATTATCATGGCACTGGTCCATAGTATTATCATGGCACTGGTTCATAGTATTATCATGGCACTGGTTCATAGTATTATCATGGCACTGGTTCATAGTATTATCATGGCACTGGTCCATAGTATTATCATGACACTGGTCCATAGTATTATCATGACACTGGTCCATAGTATTATCATGGCACTGGTCCATAGTATTATCATGGCACTGGTCCATAGTATTATCATGGCACTGGTTCATAGTATTATCATGGCACTGGTCCATAGTATTATCATGGCACTGGTCCATAGTATTATCATGACATTGGTCCATAGTATTATCATGGCACTGGTTCATAGTATTATCATGGCACTGGTCCATAGTATTATCATGGCACTGGTCCATAGTATTATCATGGCACTGGTTCATAGTATTATCATGGCACTGGTCCATAGTATTATCATGGCACTGGTCCATAGTATTATCATGGCACTGATTCATAGTATTATCATGGCACTGGTCCATAGTATTATCATGGCACTGGTTCATAGTATTATCATGGCACTGGTCCATAGTATTATCATGGCACTGGTCCATAGTATTATCATGGCACTGGTCCATAGTATTATGGCACTGGTCCATAGTATTATCATGGCACTGGTTCATAGTATTATCATGGCACTGGTCCATAGTATTATCATGGCACTGGTCTATAGTATTATCATGGCACTGGTCCATAGTATTATCATGTCACTGGTCCATAGTATAATAACACAAGAGTAGAGGGTCATTGTAGGTGTACTGGGCCTTGGGAAAAGAGGGGGAAATGCAGTTTAATGCTATCTTTTATTGACAATGTTTGGCCTAACAGGGATGGGGGGGGGCGCTCTCAGATCACAGACAGATCAGCTGGTGATTTGATCAAACCCATTGTACCGGCGAAACGTTGTCAATAAATGATTGCATAAATAACCCGCACATAGAGAGGAGCTTACGTCGACGTTTCGGTCCGACTTGGACCATTTAAAAGGTACTTTGTAAATGGTCCAAGTCTGACCGAAACGTCATAAGCTCGTCTCTCTCATGTGCGGGTTATTTGTGTATTGTTCCAGTCACGGTATTGTGGCTTTTTGTTCTAAATGATTGCGCTACACTGCATTTCTCTTCTTTTTCCATAGTGTCGGTATTTTATGCTAATTCACTCCTACTGGCCCATACTTGACTAGTTCTTCTTAAACTCATGATGAATAAGACAGTGTGTAACACTTGGATATCATAATTGCCAAAACTTCTCGCTTGCGTAGCAGCGTTTTTAGTCCAACACAAAGGAAGCATTTAAAGTGAAAACAATTGAGGAAACGGACAGGTAAGTGTCTCAAGTGTTGAGCCTTGAAGAAGCCATTTTTAAGGAGTGTCTTACTCATCAACTTTTCTTCAGTATTGTGCACCATTAATATGATAACTTTAATCCAACGTACGAACCACACCCCGGCTTAGGTATGTCCAGCTCCCTCTTGAGGGCAACCCGTTTGTTTTAAAGCTACTACCCAAGGTGATAGCTAGCTTCGATCACTCTACCTGCTAGATTACTCCACTCCAAGTGTTTCCTGACCTGGGTCTTAATCATATGATGAACCACAGCTGGACGGGTTTAGAGCTCTTAATATATCACTGTAGAAAAGATTTCTTGTACAGTATGTGAGAATGAGTGAGGAACCGCACAAGACGGTCCCGACTTTATCCTTTATTAAAATAAACAAAAAGAGAAATGTAAAAAAATAAGCAGTACAAAATTAGATTATTTATTAATATTAATGTCAACAATAAAAATGAGAAATACGAAAGTAAAATTTTAACTTGACGCAAAGTAAAAACTTAAATTTTAAATTGAGCAGAGCTGGGCAAGACATGGAGAATGAACCCCAGGCTGTTGAGAGATCAACAGATGATTCAGCAGAAGTAATGATAACTCACGAGATAACACACGTCCATATAAAATTCCCAGCAGTGTAACTGAGTGTATACTGCAGGTGGAGAAAAGCTAGGATTGTAACTGTAGGTATGTCAGAGTGACTCTGGTGAATGATATCTAGTGAGTTCGTTTCACAAAATAAAGATAGGTATGAACCCTTCCTAGGGGTGAGGAAGGAGCATTGCCAATATGTAAAGATATGTAGAGTTCAACCAGGTGTCAGCCGCTGTTGACACGGTCAGGATGGCTCATAGAGATGAGGAACAGTTGATTTAGCAGACCTATCAACACGAGGGTGTCACAGACGAGCGAGGCCGACTTTCAGGTAAGTAGGTAGTGTACATAAGCTACTTGCCTTACCTATGTTGCCCTCTCTTTCCTCGAGGATAACTTGACCAGATAACGGGAATATATCAGAGAACTAGTCAAATAGCTCCCTACCTATCATGTCACTTTAAGGCCACTAGGGAAGTTACTGAAGTAACCGCAAGGCGGCGCTGGAATGAACCTACCTCCTCTAACTGTGCGGTCAGATGTCTTAACAACCTACCACAGTCATTCACATATTTGTTGTGTATTTTTCTAGTGTATTTATATTAGTTTTGTATTATGGGGAGCAGAACTGTGCAGTGGGCTTCTGCTGCGTATATTCCTTGATATAAATACAGTCAATCTGTTAACCCTAATACGGACGCTTAGATAAGCACTGATATCTTGGCTTCAAATTTCTGCTCGCCATAACTTTCAAGTAATTATTATGTTCTATATAATTATCTGAAGACTATTTAGGAGGTCGCCGCCCCGCGGCCCGGTCACAGACGAGGCTTCCTGGTTGATGGCATGACCAACCAGGCTGTTGGTGCTAGTTGCAAACAGTTTAATATATGCACCACAGTCAGACTGGTCAGGAACTTGAGAACTTTCCTCTTGGAGGTAGCTAGGGGCCTGTTGGTAATTCCCCTTTTATGAATAAATGGTTTAGAAAACCGTCAAGTTGATAAATAAGACACTTGTCCAACACTTGGGTATCCTTATTCTGGAAACGTTTCGCCAACCAGTGGCTTCTTGCAGCGTTTCTTTGTCTTGGACTGAAGAAGCCATTGGCTGGCGGAAAGTTTACACAATAAAGACACCCAAGTGTTGCACAAGCGTCTTATTTATCAATTCTCCTTTTGTATGGAAGGAAGATGTTGACGTATTACTTCCTTCACACTGGTTGGATTATCTCTTACCCGTATTTCATTGGGAATATTTTGCATCTTCTGAAGAGCCTCTTGCTTTCCTAGTGAGTGATGTCGGTGGGCAGATTTGGGACCAATCAATCCAGAATTTTCCAAGTGTATATTATCATGCATTTTTCTCTCCTACTCTTCAAAGAGAAGAACGTAGGCGACATGAGCGTTCCCAGTAATTTAGGCGCTTGACTAAATTTATGCGGGCAGTGAATTTTCTACATTCTCAAGATTTAAAATAATATTTGCCTTAAAGGGGGCTCTTAGTGTTTGTCAGTATTGCAGTTTAAAACGGAAAAATTAAAGTCTTGGTGATAGATGACCACAGATTCTAGAATCATGACAATATTTGCTCAAGGAAACTGATAAGGTGGATAACTAGAACCTTCAGAATGAGAGATAACAAGCTAACAAAGACTATCTTCCAGTCTTTTGTTTTCTGTAAACTGGAATATTGCTGTATACTAACAACCCCTTTCGAGGCGGGCGAAATCGCTTCTCTGGAGAGTGTAGAGAACCTCTGCCCGCATAAATTTAGTCTAGCACCTAAATTATTAGAAACTCTTGAAGTTCCTCAAACTGTGCTCCTTGGATCGTAGGTGAGAAAATATATCGTAATTTACTCCTGGAAAATTCTGGAGGGATTGGTCAAATATTTGCACACCGAAATTACTCCCTGCAAAAGCAAGAGACTTTGTAGCCTGTGCAGGATACCTCCAGTAAAAAGCGGGGCGCAATGGGTGCACTAAGAGACAATAAGTTTAAAAGAACGAAAACTCGACATCTTTCTTCATGCATATAGTAAAAGGTGTCGTAGCTGTTTTCAAGAAAGTCTGGTCTGGGACCGAGCCATAGGGGCGGTCACCCCCGAAATCGTCTACGGGTAATCTACTGGTACTCACTGTTCTGAAGGCTCCACTTATCCAGCCCGGTATTTTCATTGCTATTGTGATGATAATACTCACTTGTGATCCATGAATTTAAAATCTGAGATAATCACTCAATCCAAAGGCTCTCACATTCATTAATCTTCCTCTCTGTTGTCATTCAGACCATCATTTTCCTTGTGGTTGTAATAGTAATACTATTGTGATCCTGGAACTCCAGATCTTTCGGTACCGCGACTCTTAAATCTCACACATTCATCTCCTTTGAATGTTTCATGTTACAGTAATTGGAGAGTTCTGTGTACAGGGATAGAACTGGTGAGGTTCCGGGGGTCAATGTCCCCGACCAGGCCTCCTGGTGAATCAGGACCTGATCAACCAGACTGTTGCTGTTGCCCACACACAAACCAACCTATGTACCACAGCCAGGCTGATCGGATGATCCTTCTCTCAGAAAAATGGCGTCTCCACACATACTTCCTTTTATCATGTCTGTTTGGTCCCAGATACTCTTAACCTGATGCTTCCAGGAGCAGCTGCTCCCGTACCTACACTTTTTGACTGCCTGTTGCTGATTCCGGGAGTCATCGCTCCCGCAGCCTGGTCTCAGACTAGCCTTAGTTGATGGCCTGATCAATCTGTTTCTTGGTGCTAACAGAAGCCAGTCGAAAGTATGCAACATAACCCAGCTAATATGAAGAGCCTATCGCGTTACCCCTTGAAGACTCTTGTGGATCATCTTAAGTTTCCACGTGTCGAGGAACTCATCAATTCTTAAAAAAAAGGATGCCTATTTTCATTACTCTAGCCATGTGGAGACGATGGTCGTCCCGTTCCCTGCGTCGTTTGCTCGCTGGACACTGAAAGACAGTAAATCATATTAACTCATTTGGTATCCAATAAGAGCACCATTTCTACCCACATACCAACCAATCAGCCGTTCATTCATCATCTAATCTCAAAATGTCTAGTCCTGACCAGCATACAACACCGTAGCCAGTTAATTCAGCCAATCACGGTGCGCGTTTGCCATTCAAGAGCCAGTCACAACACGTGTTTACCCATTCGTCGGCCAATAACATTGATCTGCCAAGTTGCTTAGGTGGGCGGCACCTTTTGGAGTCTGAGTGCTGACATTCCTGTTTGGGGAGGTAGTCTGCTCAGCATACGTCATGTCGAATCCCTGCTGTCCCTCTTGCCGACTGGGCCATTATTCTGCTGCGTGATAAGGATGGCAAGTGACGATGGGACGAGGGAGAGTTTCGCCCTGAAGAGATGGGTAACAGTATTAAAGAAAGGGAAAAAGAGGGGGAAAATATAAATGTTGTGGAAACGTGTAAATACTATGAAAATCAGAAAAAGAAAAAAGGAAGAAATCATAAAAATAAAGACTGAAAAATTTGAATTGTAGGAAGGAAGGAAGGATAGTAAGGAGACATCCTTGGATATGGGCGAGTGGTAGTGGCGGTGCTGACCATACAAATAAGAATAAAATACTTTAGTATGTAATTTATGGGGACAAGTTTTTCTATCACGGCACATAAATTATATATGATAACACTTGTTTTTTTTTTTTTTGAACACATACAGTATCATGTTATAATGGTGTGCCACAATAATCACGGGATAAGTTCGTACACATAAACCAGTGGAGGTATATACTAGAGTTATGGTCTCAGAGTACACAACGGAAGCCTGTGAAATCTTTTGCACTCGGGCAGAATTGCTGGTGTTTTCTTTGTCTGGTGAACATGTAATATGACAGTTAAATACTTACAGACTTCTAATTGCATATAGAACACACTTAAATTTCCTGCTTGTTTTTATAATAGCTCAGCTCTTATTCCTCTAGCATTTCCTCTTCAGTTTAGGTCTGGTCAAAATGAAATTTAGTTTGTGGGTAACTATCTTGTAGTAATTTAGATCATTGCTTCATAATATTATAACTCAGGTGTCCCTAAAAAAAGGAAGTTTGATGTAACGAACATCCTTAGCAACTATAAGTAAAGGAAATCTAAAAACATTTCAATATTTTCTGAAATAATACCAGGGAAAAAATGTGCACAAATTTAATTTTACTACCAAACACAAGGTAAGTGGACCACCAGGACTGGCTGGTTCTGGTGGGTCTAGAGCTGATACTGGTGCAGTTTCTGATACCCGTCCTGGTACAGATACTGGTAGGTGTTCATACTAGTGAAGCTCGTGGTAGTACTAAATAAGCCACGGAACTAGTGGGGTTTGAACCCGTGGCAAGTGAATCGTAAAACTCACATATGGGTTCAAACCTCACCCGTTCCCTGGTTTCTTTGTAATCGTGTTATTACGATTTTGTGAGTGATGGTAGTACTGGTGCCGGTGATGCTGTCAGTATTAGGTATATCTCGTGTAAATCCTGGATCTGTACCACAATCACTTGGGAACTTGAAGCCCCCAAAATCACAGCCAACGAAAAATTGAATTGTACAAATCTTATGTTTTGGCATCTACAAATTTGGCCCTACTGGGACTAACAAAATGGTAACTTGCATATGCAACCATCCAAAGAAACGTCGAAATATCTTGAATAAAGGCACAAGCCGCTCTAGGTCTGGCAGACACTTTTATCCAGAAATGTGTTGTATTTTAGTTTATAAATGAGGGACATTGCTATGATTCAAACTGTCTGGCCTTCTTTATGGAGGGTGCAACCTGGAGCCTACCTGGAGGGCGTTCCGGGGGTCAACGCCCCCGCGTCCCAGTCCTTGACCAGTCCTCCCAGTGGATCAGGGGCCCGATCAACCAGGCTGTTACTGCTGGCTACACGTAGTCCAACGTAGAACCACAGCCCGGCTGATGGGATACTGACTTAAGATATCTGTCTAGCTCCCTCTTGAAGGCGGCCAGGAGTGTATTGGTAATTCCCCTTAGGCCTGGTGGGAGGCTGTTGAACAGTCTCGGGCCCCGGACACTTATTCTGTTTTCTCTTCGTGTACTAATGGCGCCCCTACTTTTCATTGGGGGTATGTTGCACCGTCTGCCCAATCTTTTGCTTTCGTAGGGAATGATTTCTGTGTCAAGACTTGGGACCAATCTCTCTAGGATTTTCCAGGTGTAGGTATGATGCATCTCTCGCCTGTGCTCCAGTGAGTACAGGCAGACTCCAAGGGTTCCCAGTAATTAAGGTGTTTGACGGAACTGATATGTGCAGTGAAGGTTCTCTGTACATTCTCCAGATCTGCGATTTCGCCTGCCTTCAATGGAGCTGTTAGTGTACAGCAGTATTCCAGCCTAGAAAGAACAAGTGATTGAAAGCGGATCATCATCTTGTTTTGAAGGTTCTCATTATCCATCCTATCATTTTCCTTGCAGACGTGATAGGGACACTGTTGTGATCCTTGAAGGTGAGATCCTCTGACATTAGGACTCCCAAGTCCTTCACACTACTTTTTGGCTCAGTTGTGTGATTAGAGTTTGTAGTATGCTCAGTTTGAGTTATTTCCTTCACTAATTATTGGCACCTATTTTAGGTTTAGTGAGTATAGTGGTTTAATGAAGGTTTAGTTGCTAGAGGTTAGTAATTGTCTAGCATGGTGGTAGGATGAGGAACTTTTCGCAACTTAGCCAGAAAGTTGTGGTATTACACGTGACATTTTGTTGGTTCTGGTAATCTTCTGGACGTGACAAAGCTTTAATGAATGTCGCTGCTTGAAGAGCCAACTAACTTCGCTTCACAGAACATCTATTTAATGAGGTACCAATTGATGGGCATATATACTGTAGTTGTGGAAGGGGGAGGGAGGTACCTTGGTCAGAACTGTGTCAGCTTTTAGCAGACCGTCATCCACTAGGCTGGTCGCCACATCTCGGGGAAATCTACGGGCTCTTCAGTAGTGGTGCTTTCATGCTGGTGAAGGGCTTTTGATTTGAGAAATTGGAGCTGCGCTTCTCTTGGGATAAAGCCTGGTCGCCTCTCATTCTCCAGGCACTCTTATGATCTCACGGGTTTGGCACTTCGACGAGATGTGATGGCAGTGAGGCATGAATTTTTTTTTTGTTAATTGTACATATATTATTTACATTAAGGGGAAGCTTTAAACACGCTGGGATCATATACTGCCTTCGAAATAGAAGACATGTTAGTTTGTACATATATTATTTACATTAAGGGGAAGCTTTAAACCCGCTGGGATCATATACTGCCTTCGAAATAGAAGACATGTTAGTTGTACAGAAAGGGTGTTGAAATGTCGAGGTCTCTACCTTCTCACGTGCTAAACGGACTTTCTTCTCTCCCAATCTCGCTACTCCTGTCCTCTACCTTCCCTACATTTCCGGTCTTTCTAATCTCAACAACTCTCCCCGTTCCTTAGACATCAAACTTACTTTTCGCCAGACTAACACTCTTTGCACCAATCTAGTTCATACCTCTTCTCCCTGTATAGATGCTCCTGGTGCCAACGCTATTTCTTGTTCCTCCTGTCCTCTTCAGTACTTTGGAGAAACTGGCCGATCTCTTTCTGACAGACTCAGGGAGCACAAAAGTAGTGTTAGTCTTGCCCACACCAACAATGCTCTTTTCTGTCATGTCAGAGATCACAGTCACCCTACTGACTGGTCTACTAAAACTGTCTACCCTACTTCTAACTTTCACAGTCGCCGACTGGTTGAATCCTCCCTTATACACAACTTTCCTTCTATGAATCTTAGTCGTGGCTTTGTCTGTGTAGATGCCTTCCTTTCCCATTACATTGTTAAATGCTCCAAACTTCAGGACACCCGTGACTTAACCTGATTCTTTTTTCCCCTTTCCTCTTTCTCCTTTGGATTTTCTTTCTTCTGCCTTGGGTATTTGTCCTTTATTATCCTCCCCCCCTCTGTGTTCTTGCTCCTACCCTCTGTGTTCTTGCTCCTACCCTCTGTGTTCTTGCTCCTACCCTCTGTGTTCTTGCTCCTACCCTCTGTGTTCTTGCTCCTCCCTCTGTGTTCTTCTCCTCCCTCTGTGTTCTTGCTCCTACCCTCTGTGTTCTTGCTCCTACCTCTGTGTTCTTCTCCTACCCTCTGTTCTTACTCTACCCTCTGTGTTCTTGCTCCTACCCTCTGTGTTCTTGCTCTACCCTCTGTGTTCTGCTCACCCTCTTGTCTTGCTCCTACCTCTTGTTCTGCTCCTACCCTCTGTGTTCTTGCTCCTACCTCTGTGTTCTTGCTCCTACCCTCTGTGTTCTTCTCCTACCCTCTGTGTCTGCTCCTCCTCTTTCTGACCCTCTCGTGTTCTTGCTCCTACCCTCTGTGTTCTTGCTCCTACCCCTGTGTTCTTGTCTACCTCTTGTTCTTGCTCCTACCCTCTGTTTCTTGCTCTACCCTCTGTTCTTGCTCCTACCCTCTGGTCTTGTCCACCCTCTGTGTTCTTCTCCTACCACTCTGTGTTCTTGATCTACCCTCTGTGTTCTTGCTCTCCTCTGTGTGTCCTTCTTTCCCTACCTCTGTGTTCTTGCTCCTACCCTCTGTGTTCTTGCTCTACCCTTGTTCTTGCTCCTCCCTCTGTGTTCTTGCTCCTCCTCTGGTTCTTGCTCCTACCCTTGTGTTCTGCCCTACCTCTGTGTTCTTGCTCCTACCCTCTGTGTTCTTGCTCCTACCCTCTGTGTTCTTGCTCCTACCCTCTGTGTTCTTGCTCCTACCCTCTGTGTTCTTGCTCCTACCCTCTGTGTTCTTGCTCCTACCCTCTGTGTTCTTGCTCCTACCCTCTGTGGGCCCCTAGCTTCCTTGCAGTGCTCCTCTTTTAGTATTTGACTGACTATACTACTACTATTACCTCCACCTCCACCACTTCTCTTGTTCCCGTCATTGTCTGCTGGCCTATATATACTACTACTCTTTTTTTTGTTAATGTGACTTTGTAAATGGTCCAAGTCGGACCGAAACGTCATCGTAAGCTCCTCTCTTCTTTGCGGGTTATTTGTGTATCATCAAAGTAGCCTTGTTTTTTAGCTTCGCATCTCGCTTGTCTTGAAGGGGGCAGTCAGTGTACAGAAGTATTTCAGCCTAAACAAATGATTTAAAGAGTATCATCATTGGCTCAGCGTCTCTTGTCTTAAAAGTTATAATTATCCAGCCTATCATTTTTTTCTTGCGGTATCAATGGCAACATTGTTGTGGTCCAAGGTCTCGCACGTGAGACTTTCGCTCTTTTGAAGGATTAGAGTTTTCCTGTATTTTGTCGCAGTCTCCATTTCCTCCTTTCTTCCATAACGGAGCAATTGAAACATGTCCTCGTTAAACATCATATTGTTGTCTGAGGCCCCACTGGAAGAATTGATTTTTATCCTTTGATATATCTTTGAAGAGTTTCGAGAGGATCTACTCTCTGAGCCGGGCCATGGACCAGGCTCGTCTGGTGCTTGCCTGGTCAACCAGGCTGTTGCTGCTGGAGGCCCGCTGCCCCACATATCCATCACAGCCTGGTTGATCTGGCACCTGGTGAAGATATTTGTCCAGTTTCCTCTTGAAGGCTTCTACACTGGTTCCAGCCGTGTTTCGGATATCTTCTGGTAAGATGTTGAATAGTCTGGGACCCCGAATGTTAATACAGTGCTCCCGTATTGTCCCCACCGCACCCCTGCTCCTCACTGGGTTTATTTTACACTTTCTCCCATATCTCTCACTCCAGTATGTTGTTATGGCAGTGTGCAGATTTGGGACCAGGCCCTCAAGTACTTTCCATGTATATATTATCATGTATCTCTCTCTCCTCCGCTCCAATGAGTACATGTTCAAGACTTGAAGGCGTTCCCAATAATTTAGATGTTTCAATGGCTCAATGTGAGCCGTAAACGATCTCTGGATTTGTTCCAGCTCTGCTATTTCTCCTGCCCTGAACGGGCCCGTCAGCACTGAGCAGTATTCTAAGTGAGGGAGCACTAGCGATTTGAATAGTGTCACCATCGGCATTATTTCCCTTGTTTTGAAAGTTCTCAATACCCACCCCGTCATCTTCCTGGCTGTTGTGATCTTTGTCTTGTTATGGTCTTTAAACGACAGATCAGCAGACATAATTATTCCCAAGTCCTTTACGTGTTCCTTTCGTTCTATGTGGTGACCCTCTTGCGTTTTGTATATAGTGTTCCTTTTGAGTTCTTCATTTTTTCCATACCTAAGCAGCTGAAACTTATCACCATTGAACGTCATGTTGTTCTCCACTGCCCATTGGAAGACCCTGCTTATGTCCTCCTGTAATTTTTCAGTGTCCTCTACCGTAGTGACTTTCATGCTTATTTTAGTGTCATCTGCAAATGATGATACAAAAGTGTGCTGGGTGTTTTTATCTATGTCTGCTATGAGGATGAGAAACAGCAGAGGTGCCAGGACAGTGCCTTGGGGCACTGAGCTTTGACCTCGCTGATGCTGGATCTTGCCCTGTTCACTACTACTTTTTGTGTTCTTTGTGTTAGGAACTCAAAAATCCATCTGCCTACCTTCCCCGTAATGCCTATGGCCCTCATTTTGTGCGCTATCACTCCATGATCGATCGCATTTGTCAAACGCCTTTGCAAAATCTGAAGATTTACTGTCTTCGACACACGCCGCGCTGATATACATTCTGGAGTCATCAGCAGTGCTTGTTACGGAGCTATGATTTATAGTATTGTCAGTGTCGGATATAAGAATGTGAAACAAGTGATGTGAGTATTGTTTCTCTCTCCCCCCTCTCCCTCTCTACCTTCCTCTCCCTCTTTACCTTCCTCTCCCTCTCTACCTTCCTCTCCCTCTCTACCTTCCTCTCCCTCTCTACCTTCCTCTCCCTCTCTCCTTCCCTCTCTCCCTCCCTCCCTCTCTCTCTCTCTCTCTCTCTCTCTCTCTCTCTCTCTCTCTCTCTCTCTCTTACTACTCTCTGAATTCTTGTTACGAAGTTAAATATCCATCTGCCCAATCTCACAGTAGTCGAACTCGTCGAACGCTTTCACAAAATCAGAGTATACTACATCAATATTTACCTTGTCTTCCAGAGCATCCAGGACCGCATCGTAATAATCTAGCAATTGTTGTGATTCCATGTGATTCGCAGTCTTGCTTCTTAGGATTCTTATGAAAGATGATAAGTGATGGTCTGTGGTTTTTCGCAATCGATTTATATATATATATATATATATATATATATATATATTATGGGTTGCAAATGCTGCAGCGAGGAGGAGGCTGGAGGCAGTGGAGATGTCCTGTCTAAGGGCAATGTGTGGTGTAAATATTATGCAGAAAATTCGGAATGTGGAAATTAGGAGAAGGTGTGGAGTTACTAAAAGTATTTGTCAGAGGGCTGAAGAGGGGTTGTTGAGGTGGTTTGGTCATTTAGAGAGAATGAATCAAAGTAGAATGACTTGGAGAGCGTATAAATCTGTAGGGGAAGGAAGGCGGGGTAGGGGTCGTCCTAGAAAAGGTTGGAGGGAAGGGGTAAAGGAGGTTTTGTGGGCGAGGGGCTTGGACTTCCAGCAAGCATGTGTGAGCGTGTTAGATAGGAGTGAATGGAGACGAATGGTTTTTGGGACATGACGATCTGTTGGAGTGTGAGCAGGGTAACATTTTGTGAAGGGATTCAGGGAAACCAGTTAATTGATTTAGTTGGACTTGAGTCCTGGAAATGGGAAGTACAATGCCTGCACTTTAAAGGAGGGGTCTGAGATAGTGACAGCTGGGAGGGACTATTCTCAGCTGTCGATTAGGTAAAACTTGCGATTTTGGCTTAAATAGACAAGTGAAAATTTGTGTATGCAATAATTTTGCCAAAATCATTCTGAACATAACGAAAAAAATATATTTCTTTGTGTTTGTTTATTATTAAATTAATGTTAACGTATCTAAAATATATTTAGTTGGGTTAGGCTAAATTAAATTGCGCTTGTTGTAATAAGGTTAGGTAGGTTTTCAAAGTTTCTCTTGGTACAAAATTATAAATTCTTACATTAACATAAATTAAAAAAAATATATCTTTAAACGTATAAGATAAATTTTTAGAAAGGACTTAATTTTAGGTGAGTTCTTGCTAATTGACCAGTTTTACCTAATCGGCACGACATATATATGTGTGTGTGTGTATGTATGTATGTGTATGTATGTATGTATTTCGTGCCGAATAGGTAAAACTTGCTATTTTGGCTTAAATAGCAACGCCCTTCTTGCCGAATAAGGGAAGCGAAAATTTGTTTGTAATAATTTCGCAAAAATCATTCTGACTTTAACGAATAAAAATATATTTAAGAACATAAGAAAGAAGGAACATTGCAGCAGGCCTACTGACCCATGCGAGGCAGGTCCATGTCACCCCCAGCTTAGACCAATGACCCACCTAGTCAGGTCACTTCCACTTAAGGAAGGAGCACGGCATTAGACGTAGTAGCACAAGCTAGTCAGGTCCAACTCACACCCACCCATGTATTTATCTAACCTATTTTTAAAACTACACAACGTGTTTGTTTATTATTAAATTATTGTAAACTTATCTAAAATATATTTAGTTGGATTAGGTTAAATTAAATTGCGCTTGTTATAATAAAGTTAGATGAGTTTTCTAAGGTTCTTTTGATACAAAATTATTATTTTTTTCATTAACATAAATGAAAAAAATATATCTTTAAACGTATAAGAGAAAATTTTAAAAAGAACTTAATTTTAAATGAGTTCTATATACGTACTGTGCTTTTGGGAGATTCTAAAAAAAAAGTTGCAAAGGTTAGTGGAGGAGTTTGGGAGGGTGTGTAAAGGTAGAATGCTGAGAATGAACATAGATAAGAGTAAGGTGATGAGGGTATCAAACGAAAAATTGAATATCACATTGGAGGGAGGGAGTGTGGAAGAAGTGAATGTGGAAAAATAAACACTTAAGCAGTATAATGTGATCCTTTATTGACAACGTTTCGCCCACGCAGTGGGCTTTATCGAGTCTGTCTGTGACTCGATAAAGCCCACTGCTTGGGCGAAACGTTGTCAATAAAGGATCACATTATACTGCTTAAGTGTTTATTTTTCCATTGTGTGGGTATTTTATACCATTTATTTCCAGAAGTGAATGTGTTCAGATATTTGGGAGTTGACTTGTTAGCAGATGGGTTTATGAAGGATGAGGTTAGCCATAGAACTGATGAAGGAAAAAAGGTGAGTGGTGCGTTGAGGTATCTGTGGAGACAAAAAACGTTATCCATGGAGGCAAATAAGGGAATGTACGAGAGTATAGTGGTACCAACACTCTTATCTGGGTGTGAAGCATGGGTTGCAAATGCTGCATCGAGGAGGCAGATGGAGGCAGTGATGTCGTGTCTAAGGACAATGTGTGGTGTAAATATTATGCAGAGAATTCGTAGTGTGGAAATTAGGAGGAGGCATAGACTTACTAAAAGTATTAGTCAGAAGGCTGAATAGAGGTTGTGGAGGTGGTTTGGTCATTTAGAGAGAACTGAACAAAGTAGAATGTGGTGGAAGGAAGGTAGGGTAGAGGTCGTCTTAGGAAAGGTTGGAGAAAGGGGGTAAATGAGGTTTTGTGGGCAAGGGGCTTGGACTTCCAGCAAGCGTGCGTGTGTGTTAGATTGGAGTGAATGGGGACGAATGGTTTTTGGGACCTGACGAGCTGTTGGAGTGTGAGCATGGTAATATTTTGTGAAGGTATTCAGAGAAACCGGTTAGCCGGACTTGAGTCCTGGAGGTGCGAAGTACAATGCCTGCACTTTAAAGGAGGGGTTTGGGATATTGGCTGTTGGGAGGGACTTCTAAACTGTCGTATCTGAACGCCTCTGCAAAGACAGTGATTATGTATGAATGATGGTGAAAGTGTTAAATGATGAAAGTTTTTTTCCTCCTTTTTCCTTTTTGGGTCACCCTGCCTCGGTGGGAAACGGCCGACGTGTGTGTGTGTGTATATATATATATATATATATATATATATATATATATATATATATATATATATATATATATAAAATTGTTTGTTTTTGTATTTTTTTCTGATTTGTAATTTCGTTTATTTAAATTTTCAGGTAAGTGTGTGAGGCAGTGTTTCCTGGTAAGGTGGCCAGGTGTCTTTGATGGGTGGCAGTGTGTTGAATCCTGGCTTTATGTAAGTAGTGTGTAAATAGTACTGGTCCTCGTAATATCAAGGTTTGCACATGTTTCAGTAGCAAACATCTGATGGAGCATCAGCCATACAATTTTCGTTATATAATTGAATGTAACATCATCAATAGACCCCTGGTTGTCTTCAAGAGGGAGCTGGACAGATACCTAAAGTCAGTGCCAGATCAGCCGGGCTGTTGTTCGTATGTTGGACTACGTGCGGCCAGTAGTAACAGCCTCGTTGATCAGGCCCTGATCCACCAGGATGCCTGGTCATGGACCGGGCCGCGGGGGCGTTGATCCCCAGAATGCCCTCCAGGTAGGTCATTAATTTCAATTTTGGGTGTAGTAATTAAGAGCTAATTAGAACATATGAACACTGAAGCAGGCCTACTGGCCTATGCTAGGCAAGTCCAATTCTCTCACACCCACTCATGTAACCTCATTTACAACTCATTTGGTAAACCGGTACTTCCCAGTATCCTTTCTAAACCTAAATTTCTCTAACTTGAGTCTATTGGTGACTAAGCGAGGCCTGGTCATGGACAGGGCCGCGGGGGAGTTGACCCCCGGAACACCCTCCAGTTATATCACCTTTATTTCTCTTTTCATTTGTACACCTCGATCATATTCAACCTAAGTTTACGCCTTCCCAGAAAGTGCATGTTCAGTGCCTTTAGCCTGGTTTTTTAGGAAAGATTTTTAATACACATTTTTCCCTATTAATGCAAACTCTGCTGTCTACAGGTCAGCCATGCCAAACCAGGAGATAATTTCTCCTATTACACGTGCTGCTACTTTCTTAATCAGTCCTCTGTGTGCAACCTTACCAAGGGTCTTTCTGAAGGTCGTATATACAGCATCGTATTCTTTATCCTTGTCTTCTTTCATTTTGTGTAGTGAGCAAGACACTGACAAGTCGTTGTTGTTACTACACATAACCACGACCATTTCCTGGAGGGTTGTACCTAAGAGGGTTGCCGGTAATGTAACCTTACTAAACCTGCCTGTTATTTCCAACCGTCGTCTCCAGTAGCATCAGCAGCAGCTGTCCACCAGACCTTCCCTCAGTGCCTCCCTCCTCCCTGCCTACCCACACTATTGCCATCGCAGGCGCTTTATATATATAATATGACCCATAGCCTCGGAGAAGTGGATAAAAGGCTTCAAGGAAAAATTGGATTTCTTCCTGAAGCCATTTGAATATTCCACTTACCCTACCATCCCATCTTTTCATTTTTTTTTACCAATAGGTATATTTTATTACATAATATGGTACGAAAGATTTAAGAGATACATTGTTGATGTAAAGCTGGCAGATTCAGTACATGAGGTGTGAGAGATACATGTCTAGTACATATTGTTAGGTGTTATATGTCCTTTGTAATGTCATTGTGGGGCGTGTGCCTGAAAGTATGAATGAGAGTTTGATGAATATTACTGTTCATGGGTGGTAACCAAAGCTGGAGAGTAGTTAATTAGCAAGGTCACGTTGGAAAGAGGGAAAGGCGGGGTAAGAGGGGGGATTTAAAAGGTGTGTGAAGTAGGAATGGAGGGGGAAGGGAGTAGGGTGAGGGTGCTCGTATACATGGTGCCTGGTCACGGTCGTCATTACCTCCGCTGCCGCACCATGTGCTGACTGTGAACAATTACCTTGAGGCTGCAGGCTACTGTTATTATTGGATGTGGGGCATACTATGGGCTGTGAAAACATCCCATAGTATGTGCACGCTATCGTTAGTGTTAACAGCGGCCACAGGTAAACAGTTAATCACGAGTAAGAGTAACATTTACCAGAACTAAAATAGATAAGTGTATATTTGTGTCACTCGACACAATTGTAAATGAGTGCGTCACAAGCATCAAGTGTCTGGGTGGGTTAAGTGTCTCACAGGCAAAGATGCCTCCTTCACCCACCTGCATTTAATTTCATAAATGCGTTTTAAACTGACCTCATTTTGTATATATCTTGGTAATACTGCAACCGCTGCCACCATTTGTCGTGGGGGTTCGCCAAGGAGATGTAGGTGAAAGAATACACACGTAGGATGTTCTAGGAGGCGTATAATGTGAGTGTCTTGAGGGAAAGCCCAGGCCTGGCTGTCGAGTCTGCTGTGCCTAGCGTGGAACTAAGGAAGCCTCTAGCTAGCGGCTCACATGTGAGGGGCTCATGACGTCACAACTAGCCAGGGAGTCTATCTATAACATAGCTGGGATTTATCTATTCAAGATTGATGGACTGACAACATCGACTCAAGATTGAGGGACTGACCACCTCAAACTCCTCCTGTTCTTCACGATTCTCCTTTGTATAGACTGATGAAGCCACTGTGTGGCGAAACGTTTCCTCAATAAAGATACCCAAGTGTTGCATATGTGTCTAATTTACCAATTCGTCGGTTCTCTGAACCAGACGCAAATAAAGGTGCAAGACAATAACGAAAATATAAAAGATAAAGTGAGGACAGTAGCAAGAAAACAAGGAACAGAAAAACCTGGAGAAACTTGCTCAGGAATAGGTATACCTGGAGGGTGTAAGGGGGTCAACGCCACGATGCATGACCAGGCCTACCTGGAATCTACCTGGAGGGTGTACCGGGGGTCAAGCCACGATCCATGACCAGGCCTACCTGGAGGGTGTACCGGGGGTCAAGCCACGATCCATGACCAGGCCTCACAAGATAATTTAGATCACTTTCCAGAAAGCTAGAATGAGTCTTAAGTAAATTTAGGAAGTAAGGACGTTTGCAAATACTATGCTAAAGGGATGTGCATATGCGGGAGAAAATGCTAGTATCAACACACCAATATGCGGGAGAAAATGCTAGTATCAACACACCAATATGCGGGAGAAAATGCTAGTATCAACACACCAATATGATAAGGAAAGGGAAGTATCGGCATGCAAAGGAATGCAGGTACTTGCATCCAGAGATGTGCATTAGAGCTGAGGGAATGTTATGACCTCAGCTTCCCAGACTATCACGTGAAAGGAACGCGGCGTTACAGAGAAAGCAGTGGTGTGAACAGTGAACAGCGTTCTTTATTAGACGAAAAGATAAACGGGCAAACTAAAAAAAATAGGGACGAACAAAGAAGCACGAGAGGTAGTACAGAAGTGCACAAGAGTGGTAGATACCAAGCCTGTCGTCAGTACAGCAGAAATGTACAACCAATGCTGGAGAAAGCAAGGATGTGTACACCATGTGCCATACGAGATGGTACATTACCAAAGGTACTAACAAAACACACCAAACCAGAACAAGAGGGTCACCACATAGAACGAAAGGAACACGTAAAGGACTTGGGAATAATTATGTCTGCTGATCTGTCTTTTAAAGACCATAACAAGGAAAGATCACAACAGCCAGAATATGACGGGGTGGGTATTGAGAACTTTCAAAACAAGGGAAATAATGCCGATGGTGACACACTTTAAATCGCTAGTGCTCCCTCACTTAGCATACTGCTCTGTGCTGACGGCCCCGTTCAGGGCAGGAGAAATAGCAGAGCTGGAACAAATCCAGAGATCGTTTACGGCTCACATTGAGCCATTGAAACATCTAAATTATTGGGAACGCCTTCAAGTCTTGAACATGTACTCATTGGAGCGGAGGAGAGAGAGATACATGATAATATATACCTGGAAAGTACTTGAGGGCCTGGTCCCAAATCTGCACACTGCCATAACAACATACTGGAGTGAGAGATATGGGAGGAAGTGTAAAATAAACCCAGTGAGGAGCAGGGGTGCGGTGGGGACAATACGGGAGCACTGTATTAACATCCGGGGTCCCAAACTATTCAACATCTTACCAGAAGATATCCGAAACACGGCTGGAACCAGTGTAGAAGCCTTCAAGAGGAAACTGGACAAGTATCTTCACCGGGTGCCAGATCAACCAGGCTGTGATGGATATGTGGGGCAGTGGGCCTCCAGTAGCAACAGCCTGGTTGACCAGGCAAGCACCAGACGAGCCTGGCCCATGGCCGGGTTCAGAGAGTAGATAAACTCTCGAAACTCTTCAAAAGTATATCAAAGGTATATATTGATTAAATAGTAAATCCAGATTTATTTTTGCAAACATTCAGGGGTTGAAATAAAATAAAAATGATGGTTACATTAATGAGCTCTTCACATAAGCAAATGCCATGTTTGGAGCATTTGCAGAAACGCAGACAAGGGATGTAACTAAAACAATGTATGTATAGATGTGATAGAGTTAATAGGTGACAGGGAGGAAGGAATAGGGCTATGTGAAAGATGCTTTTTGTTGCATAAAAGTGTTGGTCATCAAATGATGCAGTAGAAGTTGTAGGTATTAAAGTATCAAATAGGAATCTGGTAATTATCCTGGTATATACAACACTGTCAGCAGCGGCTCAACAATTCACACTTCAGATAAGGAAAATAGATAGTGGTCTTAAAAGGTTTGAAATTCCCACACCAAATATTATCCTCCATGAAGATTTCATCTTCGCAAATGTAAGGTAGAAGATGGTTCATCATAACATTGTGTCAGAAATATCTCCGAGAAGCACTCTGGCTCAACAAGTACATACCAGGGAACTAATGAGGCTTTCTGAAGAGTTTACATAAACTCAGTAGATAAGTGATTAAACTAGAAATGAAAATACACTGAATTTAATGTTAACGAGGAACTAATCAGATATATAACAATTACAAAAAACAATATACGTTGACCACAAGATCATAGAAGTACAAACGAGTATAAACTCAGGGTTGAGGAACTCCAGCACTAATGTAAGAAAGGAGACGCTCAATAACTTACTTTAACAACCACAGAATTGACTGAAAAAAAATTAACCAAAAACTATCAGACATTCTGGGAAAAAGTCATGAACACCCTAAATCCTCACCAGTGCCTGGAAAAGCTGAACACACAAGCATGCAAGGTCTGCATTAAATATGTACCATTGAGGAAACCTAGAAGAAAATCAGTTATAGAAAGAGAAACGTAGAAACTTATACAGAAGAAGAAAAGGGGCTGCCGAATTGCTTAACGTGAATGTGTCAACGAAGCAGAGATGGTCTTAGCCGAGATATCACTGACATAGAGAAAATATTTAAGCTGTCTTGCCAAACAGAAGAAGTACGAAGGAAATAAAAAGCCATCCAGGATATTGTAAGAAACCCCAAACATTTCTGCACATAGGCAAAATGAGCGTAATCCTGAAAGAGCAATGTGAGTGGATGTTCAACAGCCCATTAAATAACAGCAAGGTGGAGAATGCAGAAACCTTTTTCTTTCCATCTGAAGGCCGCGCCGACCAACTAACAGTAAGGATTCGAAAAAGAAATTGAAAAAAATGTCAGCTCACTCAGCACCTGGACCAGATTCACGGAATTCCTTATTTACAAAAAAGTGCAAAGTACCACTGGCACGAGCCCTCAGTATTCTTTGAAGAGCTTAAATCTAGGTGAAATACCAGACCTTAAAAAGTGCAGACATAGCTCCTTTGCATAAGGGACGTAGAAGAGCACTAGCCAAAAATTATTGAGCAGTAGCCCTAATATCCAGCATCATAAAAGTTTTTGAAAGAGTGATAAGATGCCAAATTACAAACTTATGGGACAGCACATTCTGCATAACCCAAACCAGCACGGTTTTAGAACTGGACAATCATTCCTGTCACAACTGCTAAACCACTATGACAAAATTACGGAGGCTTTGGAAGAAAACTAAAATGGAGATGTGATATAAACAGATTTTGCAAAGGTTTGACAAATGCAGTCATGGGGTGATTGCACACAAAATGAGGGATATGGGCATAACGGGGAAAGTAGGCAGATGGATTTTCAGGTTTGTAACACAGCGCAAATAGTAGTAGCAAACTGGGCAAACTCCAGCATCAGCGAGGTAAAAAGCTCAGTACCCCAAGGCAGTGTCCTGGAACCTCTGCTGTTTCTTATCAAAGCAGACAGATAGACAGACCCGTCACAGTTTTGTATCATCATTTGTCGATGACACTAAAATAAGTCACTTCGGTAGATGCCAGTGAAAAATCGCTGATGTTAGGAGTGTTTTCAGTGACATTCATTGGTGATAAATTCCTGCTGCTTAGATATGGAAAGAGTGAAAACCTCAACATGAACACTGTATGCCAAACTCGAGAGGATCATCAAATAGAACGAAAGGAACACGTGAAAAACCTGGGAGTAATTATGTCAGCTCACCTTTCTTTCAAAGAACACAATAAAGTCAGTGTCAGGACAGCCAAAAAGATAACAGGGTGGATAATGAAAACTTTCAAAACGGAGAAATAGTGCCATTGGTGACATTTCAGATCGCTTGTTCTCTTGTCGTTTGGAATGTTACTCAGTGATGACGACCCCGTTCAGAGCAGGAGAGATATCAGAGTTGGAACAGATTCAGAGATCATTTACAACCCGCATAGAGTCAGTAAACCATTTAAATGCTGTATCGGCTCTATGCGAAGGAGAAAGAGACACTTGATAATATATACCTGGAAAGTACTTGAGGGCCTTGTCCCAAATCTGCACACTGCCATAACAACATACTGGAGTGAGAGAAATGAGAAGTGCAAAATAACCTAGTGAAAACTAGGTGTGCCGTAGGCACAATAATTGAACATTGTATCGACGTCTGTGGGCCCAGACATGTTACCAGAAACATTGCTGCGATAAGTGTAGAAGTATTCAAGGAAAAACTGGACAAGTATCTTCACTAGGTGCCCCATCAACCAGGCTGTGATGGATATGTGGGTCATTGGGCCTCTAGCAACAACAGCCTGGTTGACCAGGCAATCAACAGACGAGCCTGGCTCCAAGGCCGGGCTCTGGGAGTAGAAAAACTTTTGCAACTCATCAAAGGCGAAGGTACCTGCATTGAGATGTGGGAGAAAGTGTATTAGACTCATCGAAGATGCGGGGAGCTATGAGTATAGAGAACACTGTCAAGATCTGCTATATATCAGAGATGATCGAACAATAATACAAGTTCTGATAACTTCCTGCCATAAGTGCTGGATCAAGGATAGAACCAGTCACGGGTATGTTACACTGATTTAGCAGTCACCAGTAAAACCACGTCTAAGGACTGTAAGGCGTGTTGTAAGGATCGGGGTATTTACGCGGTACTGATGGCGTGTATGTTGTTGGGAGGGGGGGGATTGTGTATTGTTCATAGGCAGATGTTTGTGGGTAGGGGGTGTAGGGGTGGACGGCGTGGAAGAGTGTAAGGAAGGTGGTGTCGTCAGGGAGTTTGGAACAAGTCGACTCCACCTTTATTACCTCACAATCCGTATTGACCCGACGGACTTTTAACGATTTACCAGCGGCGGCCACGGCGGCGGCGGTGGTGTTTTAAGGCAGTAATGGCAGGTTGACCTGTAGCTCTGTCCACCTAGGTCCAGTGACCACCTGCACCCAGCTCAGTGTGATTATCACCTGCACGTTGTTTGCTAGCTTTCTCTTAACTGTTGTATGTACCTCGCCTGCTTCTTCGCTATGATTGTTATATGATCATTGTTATATTGGTGTAACCTCCCGCTGCTTTAATGGTGCCACTGATGCACATAATCCCCGCCTACTGCAGCTCTTCTCATTCTCCATGACAACTAGGTGAGCACAGTTAGTTAGCGTCCATCGTTTAGCACACGGAGAATCGAATCTCAACCAATAACAGTGCTGAAAGACCCCTCCCTCCTATATATATATCGTGTGTCGTGCCGAATAGGTAAAACTTGCGATTTTGGCTTTAATAGCAACGCTCTTCTTGCCGAATAAGGCAAGCGAAAATTTGTGTATGCAATAATTTCGCAAAAATCATTCTGAACCTAACGAAAAAAAATATTTCATTCCTTTTTTTTTATTAAATTATTGTATATTTAGTTAGATTAGGCTAAATTAAATTGCACTTGTTATAATAAAATTAGGTAAGTTTTCTAAGGTTCTTTTGGTACAAAATTATTAATTTTTACATTAGCATAAATGGAAAAAATATATCTTTAAACGTATAAGATAAAATTTTAGAAAGGATTTAATTTTAAATGAGTTCCTGCTAATTGACCAATTTTACCTATTCGGCACGAGAGAGAGAGAGAGAGAGACAACACACACACACACACACACACACACACACACACACACACACACACACACACACACACACACACACACACAGGCTGCAGGACTTGTCCAGGAATTGGCTCCTGGAGTTCAACCCCACCAAGTGCAAAGTCATGAAGATTGGGGAAGGGCAAAGAAGACCGCAGACGGAGTACAGTCTAGGTGGCCAGAGACTACAATCCTCACCCAAGAAAAAAGATCTTGGGGTGAGTATAACACCAGGCACATCTCCTGAGGCGCACATCAACCAAATAACTGCTGCAGCATACGGGCGCCTAGCAAACCTAAGAACAGCATTCCGACATCTTAACAAGGAATCGTTCAGAACCCTGTACACTGTGTACGTTAGGCCCATACTGGAGTACGCAGCACCAGTTTGGAACCCACACCTAGCCATTGAGCCATTGAAACATCTAAATTATTGGGAACGCCTTCAAGTCTTGAACATGTACTCATTGGAGCGGAGGAGAGAGAGATACATGATAATATATACATGGAAAGTACTTGAGGGCCTGGTCCCAAATCTGCACACTGCCATAACAACATACTGGAGTGAGAGATATGGGAGAAAGTGTAAAATAAATCCAGTGAGGAGCAGGGGTGCGGTGGGGACAATACGGGAGCACTGTATTAACATACGGGGTCCCAGACTATTCAACATCTTACCAGAAGATATCCGAAACACGGCTGGAACCAGTGTAGAAGCCTTCAAGAGGAAACTGGACAAATATCTTCACCAGGTGCCAGATCAACCAGGCTGTGATGGATATGTGGGGCAGCGGGCCTCCAGCAGCAACAGCCTGGTTGACCAGGCAAGCACCAGACGAGCCTGGCCCATGACCGGGCTCAGAGAGTAGATACTCTCGAAACTCTTCAAAGGTATATCAAAGGTAAGGTATAGCCAAGCACATAAAGAAGCTAGAGAAAGTACAAAGGTTTGCAACACGACTATTCCCCGAGCTAAGGGGTATGTCCTACGAGGAGAGGTTAAGGGAAATCGACATGACGACACTGGAGGACAGGAGAGTAAGGGGGACATGATAACGACATATAAAATACTGAGAGGAATTGACAAGGTGGACAGAGACAGAATGTTCCAGAGATGGGACACAGCAACAAGGGGGCACAGCTGGAAGTTGAAGACTCAGATGAATCACAGGGATGTTAGGAAGTATTTCTTCAGTCAGAGAGTAGTCAGGAAGTGGAATAGCTTGGGAAGCGATGTAGTGGAGGCAGGATCCATTCATAGCTTTAAGAAGAGGTATGATAAGGCTCACGGCGAAGGGAGAGAGACCCAGTAGCGGCCAGTGAAGATGCGGGGCCAGGAGCTATGACTCGACCCCTGCAACCACAACTAGGTGAGTACACCGTGTGGTCAGTGGGTGTCACTAGGTACAGCTCACTATTTGTTACTGCCGACACCTCATAATTCCATTGACAATTGGTGGGTATCGATTTGTTGTCTAGAACCGTGTTCTAGTGTTGACCAGTAGTACAGGTGGAGCCTCACTCTGCGGCCTCCCGTCTGTGTTGGTGGAGCCTCCCTCCTGCCTATGTTGGTGGAGCCTCCCGCCTGCCTATGTTGGTGGAGCCTCCCGCCTGTGCATGGTGGAGACCCTGCCTGCCTATGTTGGTGGAGCCTCCCGCCTGCCTGTGTTGGTGGAGCCTCCCGCCTGCCTGTGTTGGTGGAGCCTCCCTCCTGCCTATGTTGGTGGAGCCTCCCGCCTGCCTGTGTTGGTGGAGCCTCCCGCCTGCCTGTGTTTGTGGAGCCTCCCGCCTGCCTGTGTTGGTGGAGCCTCCCTCCTGCCTATGTTGGTGGAGCCTCCCGCCTGTGCATGGTGGAGCCCCCGCCTGCCTGTGTTGATGGAGCCTCCCGCCTGCCTGTGTTGGTGGAGCCTCCCGCCTGCCTGTGTTGGTGGAGCCTCCCGCCTGCCCATGGTGGAGCCCCCGCTTTGCCTATATTGGTAGGCAAGACAGTGATGGAGTGAATGATGATGAAAGTTTTTCTTTTTCGGGCCACCCTGCCTTGGTGGGAATCGGCCGATGTGTTAAAAAAAAAAAAAAAAATATATATGTGTATATATATGGTGGACGTGTTTTCTGGCCTATATGAGCTTCCTTTATACTCTACGTCCGTTTATTTATTCTCCTTTTCATCCTGCACCTTTTCCCAACTCTTCTGCTCTCCCTTCCTCATTTCCTACCCTTTCTTTTGTTCTCTCCCTTCCCTTGCCCTCTCCACCCCACCTTCCTCTCATTTATTGTGTTCCCCTCCTCCTTTTCCTATTAAGCTGGCAGAATACTCTTGGCAGACCTGCTGCTACTCCTTCCTGTGGTGAGGGAGGCGTGCAACACACGCCCTTTTCTTTTCTGAGAGTGAGGCGTGCAACACACGCAGTTGTGTTTTCTGAGAGCGAAGCGTGCAACACTACACGCCCTTACACTACAAATCATTCAGATTGCACAACACAAGTGGTTAAGATCTCACTTTGATAAGCGTGCATACATAATGTAGCAGCAGTGGTTATATAACGTTCAGTGCTCCAGGCAGGTGGGCTACCTTTGGAGACTTTCCCCTATGTGTCCTCAACACACTAGTTTGTAGTCATTGTTGCTAGTTAAACAGGATACGTTATAGTCGTTGCTAACCAAACAGGATACGTTGTAATCGTTGTTACTAGCCAAACAGGATAAATTGATGTTATTAGTAACACAGGATAAGTTGTTATTAGCCAAACATGATAAGTTGTAGATGCTACTTGTCACCTTATCTGTATACGTTTGACTAGTATCGGTTTTTTTTTTTTTACTCCCAGAGTGCAGCCTTGGGCCAGGCTCGTCTGGTGCTTGCCTGGTCAGTCAGGTTGTTGCTGCTGGCAGCTCACTAGCCCATATCCTCATAGCCTGGTTAATCCAGCACATGGTGAATATACATGTCCAACATTGATATCTTTTGGTAAGATGTTGAATAATCTTGAGCTACAGATTTTGATAGTCTTGGGTTAGGTTGTTTGGCGATTTCAATTTCAGACATTTAAAATCGAAGAACGTAGAAAATAATAAATCTTACTGGTTCCAGGAAAGACAGGAGCCAAAAGCCTTAAGTGGAATTGAAAGAACCTTTGATATACCTTTGACTATGACTGTTATCAATCCCAAACATTTCTTTTCATATGCCAAAAAGTAAAAAAAAAAAAAAAGGACACATACATTATCGATGCCTTGCTTAAACAAGATGAAACTTACACTGACGACAACAAAGAACTGAGTGAGATACTGAAGTCTCAGTATGACTGTTTTTATTGAGTCATTAATCAGACTCAAGATAGACAATCTGAGTGAATTTTTTTTACAAACGAGACTCAAAATCTTGTCAACATTTCCAAACTTTCTGACATAACCCTAACACTATTGAACTTTGAAAAAGTCATTGACAACATACCCATGCACTCTGCTCCAGGCCCAGACTCATGGAACTCCGTGTTCATCAAGAACTGCAAGAAACTCCTATCGCTTGCCTTATGTATACTGTGGAGAGAGAGCCATGACACGGATCAACAAAGAATCACTAAAAACAACGGATATTGTTCCACTCCACAAAGGTGGCAGTAAAACAATAATAAAGAAGTATAGACCGATAGCTCTAACGTCGCAAGGTACAGTACTCACCCCCACAAGGTACAGTACTCACCCCCACAAGGTACAGTACTCACCCCCACAAGGTACAGTACTCACCCCCATCCTTTTCCTCATCTATGGTGCTATGGTTTACATCTCAGACGGAAATGTAAATCGTAGCACTGTGTCTTCCTCTGAAGACGTTAATAGAATTTGCATGAATGCCATCCATTGAGGACACTGTAAATCTTCAAGTGGTTTAAAAAGAAAAAAAGTCTTCCAATGGGCAGCAGGAAACAATATAATGTTCAATGAGGACAAATTCCAGCTATTTCCTTATGGAAAACTTGAGGAATTTAAAGCTAGAACGGAGTATAAGACAAATTCTAACCAAACCATAGAGCGAGAATATAGAGAATTTGGGAGTGGTAATGTCAGGATCCCACCTTCAAATGTCACAAGAGTATCATCACAACTGCGAGGAAAATGATAGGATGGATAATGAAAACCTTCAAAACAACGGGTGCCAAGCCAGTGATGATGCTTTAAGTCACTTGTTCTGTCTAGGCTGGATTACTGCGTTGCACCAATAGTCCCTTTCAAGTCAAGCGATATTGCAGTTCTGAAGAATGTACAGAGGACATTCACTTCACATACAAGTTCAGTAAAGCACCTCAATTACTGGAACCGTTTGAAGTCCCTTGATCTATACTCCTTGGAGCGCAGGCGAGAAAGATGCATCATAATTTATACCTGGGGAAATCCTAGAGGGACTGGTCCCAAACTACACCCTATTAAAGCAAAAGACGGCAGACGGAGTGACGTACTCCCAATGAAAAGCAAGGGTGCCATGAATACACTAAGATAAAATACAATAAGTGTCTAGGCCCAAGTCTGTTCAACAGTCTACCATCATACATAACTGGGATTACCAATTGACCCCTGGCTGGCTTCGAGAGGGAATGGGACAGATACCTAAAATCAGTGCCTGACCAGCAGAGTTGTAGTTGGTACGTTGGATTGCATGTGACCAGCAGTAACAGCCTGGTTGATCAGGCGCTGATCCACCGTGAGACTTAGGGTCACGGAGGCGTTGACCCCCCAGAACACTCCAGGTAGACTCCATGTAGGTAGACCCCTTTATCTTTCCGACTGTGGTGACATTTGCCTAATTGGGTTCTTTGAAAGAAAGGTTAGCCGACATAATTACTCCCAGGTCTTTCACGTGTTTCTTTCATTCTATTTGATGATGCTCTTGAGTTTTGTATACAGTGGTCACACAAGATATGTTGTTACTAGTTACACGAGATAAGTTATTGCTAATAGTTATGCAGGATAAGTTGTAGTTACTAGTTACACAGGATAAGTTGTTGCATTTACACAAGATAAGTTTTCGCTACTAATTATACAAGATAAGTTGTTACTACTAGTTACTCAGGTTGTTACTAGTTACACAGCATAAGTTGTACTTAATGGTTACATTGAATAAATTGTCGTTGTTACTAATTATTCAGAAGTTGTTATTGTTCACAGTCATCTACAACTCTGTTGCCAAACCCGTACTTAGTGATGATATAATTTCTAAATCTAAATGTGACGCACTTGAATTCATTGCTTTGCATGGGACAACCAGGTAGGGTATTAAGACGCAGAATTACCACACGCGGAGCATCTCAACAGTAGTGTAAAAATTGATTAGCCAAAGGGAAGGGCGAGACAGAGTGAGGGAAAGTTATTGTAAGTTGAAGTGTTTTCAGGTTGTCAGGCTTCATGTTGGGGTCCTTCCCAGAACTTGGCCAGGGAGCTTCCTAATCCATCCTCCAGCCTTGGCTTCCCCAACACCATATTTTATTTACTTTAGGGAAATTTAGATTATTGGTGTACCTTTACTATTGTAGTGTGCAAAACTGAGAGTGATTACCTGTAGACGTTGGCATGTGAAATGTGACTACAGCTGATAAGAGGGGTGGTGGAAGGGAGTATCGAACACGTGCATCTGCTGCTGTACTTCTAGTAACGGCCGTTGGCGCCTCACCTGGCCTTAGCCCCCACCCAGTGTATATACACAGAGGTATATATTTCCAAGTGCATATGCACTGAGAATTCTTTCATTCCTCGTTTAGGGATGAAATCATTCTTGAGTGGAGGTGAACAGGTGTCATATATACAGCCTTAATAACTCCCGTGTGGTCGATAGATAGGCTTTATCCATAATAAACCAGGCCAGCACCCGCTGGGTCATTGTTGCTGTGACCAAATAAGGTTGGCCATTCGAAACTTTGTATAGTTGTGAGAACACTGAAGCTGTGTTCCAGATATAATCCTTTTGAGTAATTAAAGGTATATCCAAGGTTACTCACTATTTAAATGTCTCATTATATCTATACGATATGTAATTATTCAAGGGTCCGGATTCTAATTTGTTCTAGGTACCGTAATTATTTCTGTACATGGCTAATCTAAATAAAAAGTTAAATTGAATTAAACTTGTAGCTTGAAAAGTGTGTCAGCGGGCATGTGTGGTGGTGGTTTGTAAGGCTGCTGCTGAGGCTAACCCAGAATTGTGGCCAACACCGCCGCTTCTGCTGCAATGACAATGATAGTACTATCACCACTTTGACCTGTTATTGCTACCATACACACTTTGCAACCCAAAATATTTTGAAACAAACCTTTGTTTCGGTGCAGAAAAAATGGGTTGGGTACTCACACTAGTTGCAACATTGACTTTATTTTTATAATTTAAATGGGACGATCACGATCAGGGAGAAAACGACGGGAGCTAAAAAGACAAGAATCACATTGTCATTAAGAAATATGTTTTTTAGTCTCAAGGAAAGTGGAAGTGGAGGAGACACACTCCATACACAGTTTTAAGAGTGACATACCTGTGACTGGTATCGAGGGTTCTTTTGTCTTTTCACCCTTTGATATACCTTTGCTGAGTTTCGAGTCTTTCTATTCCCAGAGCCCGGCCATGGGCCAGGCTCATCTGGTGCTAGCCTGGTCAGCCAGGCTGTTGCTGCTGGAGGCCCGCTGCCCCACACATCTATCACAGCCTGGTTGATCTGGCACTTGGTGAAGACACTTCTTCAGTTTCCTGACGCCTAAGTAATAAGACCGAAGAGGTAAGGTCTTAGGGAGAGCAACAGAGGAAGTACACGAGAAAGCAGGAGTTTGTAAAGCTTTTACACAGTACAACACAGCCCAGTACACGAACGAAAAAGTGCAAAACAACCGCAAACCATCTAGCTTAGAAACAGTAGCTAAGAAAGAGAGATTGTAAAGTGATGTAGAGGCAGCACAGGCAAAGAAACAGTAGCTAAGAAAGAGAGATTGTAAAGTGATGTAGAGGCAGCACAGGCAAAGGACCCAGACAACATATCGCCGTAGATACTAAGAGCTGCCGCTGCACTGCGCAAATATACAAATCAATAGAAACAGGCAACTACTGAACACCTGGAAAATATCAAATTTAATCGCAATATTTAGGCAAGAGAGTATAAATGTATCACAAGAATAATATCCTGTGCAAATTAAAAACAATAATGAAAAGGCTAATAGCACCGAGAAAGGACGGGATATAACTCTGATCAATAATAATTTCAAAATAATAAGAAAAAAACAAATAAAACATTATAAATAAAGGAATTTATCTTTGAACAATATCACGGTTTAACAGACTTCTAAATGTTCTTACAAAAGTATAATACATAGACTAGACAGAAAAAAAATAAGGCTGTGCCATCAGCATACCGACCTCTTAGACAGCAAGACGGCCTCCGACACACCACCACACAAAAGACCGATTAAAAAAAATGAGCTGATATCAAGGAAAAGGTAAAATAAATGGATAAAAGAAAAAAATAGAAAAAACTGAGTCACGGTGAGAAATTAAATAGTTTGCGAACGTTTCCAGGGTCCGTTATAAGATCCATTCTTTTCCTGTCATCGACAACCCGGATAGTCAAGACGTTTATTGTTAATGGGGATTATGGGATATTCTAGACACATGAGAACTGCAACATACTCCATGATCACCTGTACCGGCTACAAGAATGGTAGAAAAAGTGGCTGTTCCAGTTCAAGCTAAGAACATGTAAAGTAGTTCAAATAAGGGAGTGTGCTGGAGGACCTGTAACTAACACTGGAAAAATTTATGAATTAAAAGCGGATTATAAAATACATATAAACCCGTCAGTAGGAATGACATGAATATACAAATAAGCCGCACTTGCGAGTATCTTATGACAACGTTTCGGTCCGACTTGGACTATTAACTAGTCAGTGTGTGATTAGTTAATGGTCTAAGTTGGACCTAAACGTCATAAATTTCTTCCTATGCAGGTTATTTGTGTATTGTTCCAGTCACAGTATTGTGTGTTTTTGTTCTTTATTAACATGAATGTGTAAGAACTTAGATACAAGTGTCGGAAGATCTTAGACTCAAGGATCAAAATAGCGCTGCTATTACAGCTGATGGGAAAATGATTCGCTGGATAACAAGAACCTTCATAACAAGAGATTCCAAGCCAATTATGATCTTTATGACACTTGCATACTCTTGTATATGGGCAGTGGAGAATAACATGACGTTCAGTGGTGGTAAGTTCCGACTGCTTAGGTAACGAAAGACTGATGAACTAAAAAGGAACACTCTAGAACTCAAGAGGATCGTCAGATAGAACGAAAGGAACACGTGAAAGACCTGGGAATAATGTCAGCTGACCTTTCTTTCAAAGAACATAATAAGACAAAGATCACGACGGCCAGGAGGATGACGGGGTGGGTAATGAGAACTTTCAAAACAAGGAAAATAATGTCAATTGTGACACTTTTCAAATCGCTAGTGCTCCCTCATTTGGAATATTGTTCAGTGTTGACGGCCCCGTTCAAGGCAGGACAAATATCAGAGCTGGAACAAATACAGAGGTTGTTTACGGCTCATATAGAGCCAGTAAAGCATTTAAATTACCGGGAACGCCTTAAAGTATTAAATATGTACTCACTGGAGCGGAGGAGAGAGACATGATAATATATACCTGTAGAGTACTCTAGGGCCTGGTCCTAAACCTGCACACTGCCTTAACAACATACTGAAGCCAGAGATATGGGAGTGCAAAAGAAACCCAGTGAAAAGCAGGGCTGTGGTGGGCACAATAAGGGAACATTTTATCAACATCCGTAGCCCCAGACTATTCAACATCTTAACAGAAGATATCAGAAACACGGCTGGAACAAGTGTAGAAGCCTTCAAGAGGAAACTGGACAAGTATCCTCACCAGGTGCCAGATCAACCAGGCTGTGATGGATATGTGGGGCAGCGGGCCTCCAGCAGAAACAGCCTGATTGACCATGCTAGCACCAGACGAGCCTGGCCTATGGCCTGGCTCAGGGAGTAGTAAGACTCCCAAAACTCATCAAAGATACAAAGATATCGCTGTGCTCTGAACATACCCATTTACGACAGGAAAAAAGTGGAAATTGGGGGAATGCACGTTGAACATTCATTGTCTGTACGAATTAAGTAATCTGTACTTCGCCCTTGCCCTGCCCAGGGACGGGCTGTGAGCGTAGGGAAAACTCTCGAAGGCGTATCCTCAGAACTTTGTTTATGCCCATCTTCCACTTGCACACTTCAGTTATGTCTCTTTTATTCTAGGTCTTACGTGAGAATGTAGGTTAAGAACTCTCAATCTATCTTCGTATGAAAAATTTCTTATGCAGTGGATTATTTTTTGTCATTCTTCTCTGGATGTTCTCCAATGAATTTATACCCATTCTGTAATATGGAAACCAGAAGTGAGCTGCATAATTTAAGTGAATCCTTACTAATGATGTGTAGAACTGTAGTATAACCTCTGGACTCCTGTTACTTATACTTTTTTAATTAAATCCCAGTAATCTGTTTGCCTTATTACGTACACTTAGACATTGCTGTCTAGGCTTCAGTTTGCTGGTTACCACAACTCCCCAGTCCTTTTCACTTTGTGTGGTCAGGTTCTGTATTATTTAGTTTGTAAGTGCGAAGGTTATTTACATTCCCGAGCTTTGGGACTTTACATTTATCTACATTGAACTGCCGCTCCCACTTTTCTGACCACATCAGCAGCTTGTCTAAATTCTCCTGAAGTTTAGTGGCATCTTCCTCTGATTCTGTTATCCTGCCTATTTTTGTGACGTCAGCGAATTTGCTCATATCATTTGTCATTCCCTCGTCAAGGTCATTAATGTATATTATGAACATGGACTCTTTCTTTCCCCAGTCACAGTCTTTAAAATAGGTAGCCCTTCATTACTCTTTCAGGTCCTGTAAGTTTATGTCGTCAGCTTCATCTCTCCAACATTAGTCTTCTCATCTCCAGGACAAGCCTAAAACTGATCCCTGTGAAATGCCACTTGTCATTAATCCCCACTCATATTTTACCCCATTTTTGCGGGCACACTACTTCTGTTGGCCAGCCACATCTCGATCCATGACAGGACTTTATCCCCAATACCATGATCTGCCACTTTCTTTAAGTCTTTCGTGTGGCACTCTATCAAAAGCTTTACTAAAATCCAAATAAACAATATCGTATTCTTTATCATGATCAACTGCCTCAAATGTTTTACTGAAGAAAGTCGGTAAATTAGCCAGGCAGAAACGGCCCCTTGTGAATCCATTTTAAGTATCATAATATCATCTATAATTGACTTTAGTATACTTACAATTGAAGTCAGGATTATTGGGCGGTAATTTGACGGTAATGACTTATCCCCTGCTTTAAAAATAGGAATTACATTAGCCATCTTCCACATCTCATGCACTACACCTGTTTTAAGAGATGTTGAAAAGGTTAGTTAATAGTTCACAAAGTTCCATTTTGCACTCTAAGAATCCTTTAAAAAAGTTCATCAGCGTGTTTGATTACCATATCCCTAGTGACTCTGATATTACATAATTTATTTTCTTCAGACCCACTATAATAATTACTAGAATATCGTTTGTGTCTTCTGAGTGAAAATTGAGAAGAAATAATTATTAAAATTTGAACACATTTCATTCTCATTGTCAGGAAAGTGTACAGTTAGTTTTAAGAGGACTTAACTTTTCTCTACTTTCTGTTTTGGAAAAAACGTTTGGGTTTATTTTCGAATCCTTAGCAACTTTAATTTGATAGTACCGTTTAGCTTTTCAACCCCCCCCCCTCTTAATGTAAATATATTGATTCATAAGATGACCCTCACCTCTTTTGATACGCCTATAAATTCCTTTCTTCTGTCTTAAAATATGTTTGACTCTATTGTTCATCCATTTGAGCGTATGAACGATGTAAGGCTTGGAGTGTCTTGATACGAGGATAAGAAAATATTTGGGCGACTACCTTGCCATGAGTCTGTATATTTTATAAGCATTTCTGAAACCGTCTGATCATATGATAATATGTGAGTATGCAGGTTTCAGTTTTCTTGTTAATGCATGTATGAAATTTTGTGCATACCCAGCATGTATGATCCTTCTCTGGTTTGTATGAGCATACTCGTGTGTGCGTGTGTATCCCACCTTGTTTATGCATATATAGAAATGTATATACATACGTACCGTGTATGATCTCAGCTAGTATATCTCAGACAGACAAGTATATACGTACTTGTCGACTTTCTTTTAACGTATGTCTTTGCTTGTTACCTCAGCAGTTTTGTGTTTATCAGGACCTGGTTCCTAACCATGTATCCTTGATAGCCTAATCAGTCAGGCTATTGCCTCTGGGACTCCTCGCCAGTGATGTTGAGGTGTTGTGGTGAGTGAGCCCTGGGCGCACCCCCGACTTGACTCTTGATACCTGTAACTCATAAGGAACTGTCACTGTGGCCATGTCATTATGTTTGTAATAACTTGTGTGCTGGGCAATCGCTCCCTCAGTAGTTTATTATTGTTTGCTGTGTATTCGTCTTGTAATGTTAGGCAGTCTAGGAGTATCTGCCAACTGTGTGTCACAGCTGTGTGTTCTGTCCGGAGTATAATGCTGATATAGCAGCCTGCTGTCAATATCTTTCATTTCTTTCCTTATCAGATTAATCAAGTGAGGACGAGTACTGTGAAAGGAACTATCAGCTGTGTATGGCCCTAGTGGCTTTAGTGCTTCTTTTTTATTATAATAATGTGAAAGGAACTGTGGTGTAATGCGCTTGAAGTCACAGGGTGATGTTGATGGTCATGCTCTTGTCAGCCAAACAAATAATGCACGTATATAATTAGTTACCCCCTTTTTTAATACAAGACACTGAAATTAATACTAAAAATGTGTATGCCTAATGTAAGCAACATGTAACTAACGTTGGTAGTAATGTAAGCAACATGTAACTAACTTTGGTAGTAATGTAATCAACATGTAACTAACGTTGGTAGTAATGTAAGCAACATGTAACTAACTTTGGTAGTAATGTAAGCAACATGTAACTAACTTTGGTAGTAATGTAAGCAGCATGTAACTAACGTTGGTAGTAATGTAAGCAACATGTAACTAACTTTGGTAGTAATGTAAGCAACATGTAACTAACTTTGGTAGTAATGTAAGCAACATGTAACTATGGTAGTAATGTAAGCAGCATGTAACTAACTTTGGTAGTAATGTAAGCAACATGTAACTAACGTTGGTAGTAATGTAAGCAACATGTAACTAACTTTGGTAGTAATGTAAGCAGCATGTAACTAACTTTGGTAGTAATGTAAGCAACATGTAACTAACTTTGGTAGTAATGTAAGCAACATGTAACTAACTTTGGTAGTAATGTAAGCAACATGTAACTAACTTTGGTAGTAATGTAAGCAACATGTAACTAACTTTGGTAGTAATGTAAGCAACATGTAACTAACTTTGGTAGTAATGTAAGCAACATGTAACTAACTTTGGTAGTAATGTAAGCAGCATGTAACTAACTTTGGTAGTAGTTACAAAAATATAGATAATAGAAATTAGTAAAGGTGGTGATACCTCAATTTTAATAGTAAAGGCGTAGTGATATAACCAGCGGTGTGTCAATTATTGGGCTGAAATGTATTGTCCGGGTGTTGTCGTTATGGTGTTATGTTCTCTCAGGATGACTGCCCAAGAAACTTGCCCCTCGGGGCCCAGTCTAAGAACAAAAAAGAGTTAAGAAATTGTGAATGGGAGTGTTGGAGAGGGGGGGATTGCAGTGCCAGGGTGCATAACCTTGGCAAAGGTATTTTGCAGACGTGCAGGTGAGTTTGGTAGGTACAGGTCCGGGGGGAGGGGGTTGTTATTCTGGGGCTTCCCGCCTCCTGCCCCTCTCTCCTCTCCCTTCTGCCCCTCCCCTCCATCCTGCCCACCTCCCCTCCTTCCTTTGCACCTACTGCCTCCTCCCCACATGCCACCTCCTTCCCCCTCTTCCCCATCTGTCACCCCCTCATTCCCTCCCTCCCACTCCCCCACCTGCCCCTCGTTGCTTGACTGCTTCCCACCTTGTTTGTTCACATTCACTCCTTTCTCCACCATTCACATCTTCCACATCACTCCCTTTCCCCCACGTCATCACCCATACAACCAACAACCACCACCTGCACATCACTCCCACAACCATTATAGTTACTGGAAAGTTAAATATTGTGCCCATGAGCTGAGTCCCACCGACTACAAATAACCTCACAACACCTAGTAATTCGTTAGAGAAGAAGCCATCCACGCAGGTGCTACTCTCTTGTCATCTGAGTGTGAAAACCAAGCTTGTTTAATTTTCCACCTTCCAACACTGGTGCTCTGTCCACCACTACGCGGTGGTGAAGTTTGAACTGCTTGTACCTGGGGATAAGGGGTTTTTCGGGAGGGGTGCCACTTTTCCCACAGGGATCTTGCTTGGCTAGGAACCCAGGATCTTTTCTGCATAAATGGGAGGGATATTTTCCCTTTACTCGAAATATATTAATACTTGTGGCCAATGACACGAAACTAATAAAGGATATGGTTTGCTCTCCGGACATTGAGTTTGTCACGACAGTAGCAAGTTGTTAATAATGTAACTTTTGTTAGCAACTCTTTTTATTTAAAGTACCAAATGGTTCTACTGCTTTGTAAACAAAATCATCTCCAATTTCTCCCTCTCGCTCTTCTCATTGTTTTCGTTTTTTCCATAATTCTCCCTCTCATACATGAGAGCCACACGTTAACAGAGTTATCGTTCTTCGTAGACAATATGGAATGTTCGAGATTAACGTTCACCAGGGACGTAGCAAGCATCCCAGCTGTAAATGAGTACTTTGAAAAAGAGAAAAAAATGCCAATGGTGACATTTCAATTACTTGTATTCTCGTTTATAATATCGTCCATTATTGGCGGCTTCATTCAAGGGAAGAGAGATATTAAAGCTGGCACATATAAAGATCTTTCACTGCCCACATAGAGCCAGAACAAAAAATTAAGCTACCGGAAATGCTTCAAAGTACCTGGAATGTGCTCGATGGAGCGAAAAGATGCTGTATCTTTGATGGGTTTCGAGTTTTTCTAGGCGGTGTAAAATACCCCTAATGAAAAGTAGGGGCGCCATTGGTACACTAAGAGAAAACACCGTAAGTGTCCGGGGCCCAAGACTGTTCAACAGCCTCTCACCATGCATAAGGGGAATTACCAATAGGCCCCTGGCTACTTTCAAGAGGGAGCTGGACAGATACTTAATCGGTGCCGGATCAGCCGGGCTGTGGTTCGTAGGTTGGACTACGTGCGGCCAGCAGTAACAGACTGGTTGATCAGGCCCTGATCCACCGGGAGGCCTGGTCGTGGACCGGGACGCGGGGGCGTTTATCCCCGGAATACCCTCCAGGTAGACTCCAAGTAGGTACGCAGCCTGGTACTGGATTGTCTGGTGCATGCCTTGTCAACCAGGCTGTTGCTGGTCTACTGCCCCACATATCCATCACAGTCTGGTTGATCCGGCACTTGTAGGAAATCGCCGAGTTTCCTCTTCCAGACTTCTACACTTGTTCCGGCAGCGTTTTAAATATTTTCTGGCAAGATCTTAAAAAAAGTTCCCTAAGGAAATCAGGAAAGGGTCTGTTTGTGATTCCTTTTCAGTGTGAAATGTTGAAAAGGCTTGGCCCCACAGAAACTATGATGTTCAACAAAAAAAAATTGGGCCATTTCATTGTGAAATACAAGCGACATGGCGATCTGAAAAAAAATTCTGATCCTATAAACTTAAACACCTGAATTACTGGAACGTTTAAAACTTAAATATTTTACTCCCAGGAAAGCCCCAAAACAAATATGTATTAAATTTTACACATAGTAAATAAAATGCTGAGGAATTGCTTCTATATCTGCACACTAATTTTAATCCTTACGAGTGCGGGAAGTATGGTAGAATATAAAATAGTAATAAAGAAGAGCCTAGCGAAATAGTACACAAAGAGATTGAACTCGTGAAGAGAGCACAACAACTTAACTGTCAATAGGAAGGCCTGATCTGGGACCGGGCCGCGGAGACGATGAAAACCAGTTCATATAGTCACATTTTTCGTCTAGTGCTCCACTTGCAACTCAGGGTGAAAAACTATTTCTGACGTCCCTGTGTCATATTTACACGCTGAACCGCTCTACTCGCATCCTAAACAGCCTGTGGGATAGTGGGTGTGGGAGACTGAGTGTGTTCTATTCCCTTTCTGGTCGTCTCACTTGCAGTCCTCTTCTTCCTTCTATGTTGCACATATTATGACTGAATCTTAGTAGCCACTTTCTTGACCACGTTGGCAGCCATCATAGCCTCTGTGCCCTCCCCGCTATCATCTTCCTCATAAGATTCACATCTGCTAACAATGACAGAAGATTCTATTTCTTCTGGCAGGTCATTTATGTATATTAGATACAGCAAGGGTCCAAGCGTTGATTAAGACTCCTAGTCACCCCTTCTACTCTTGTACCCCTTTTCTTACCTATTCTGTTCTCCATGTGTTCATATAGCACGAGTGTCTTTCCTGTTCTTACTGTTTGTATATAAACCTATTGTGTGATATGTCTGATGCTTTCACCAATTGTAGGAGCATGCAGTCAGCTCATGCTTGTAGTTTTTCTTGGTTGCAACGTTGTGTCGGAATGATTGGGAACCATACTTAAGCAAAGCGGGACCCGCATAGTAGCTAAATCCACTCTAGGAGTGTCGAGTCTTTCAGAGGTTGAGAGAGTCTTTATACTCTCTTGCTTCTGTTACAAATTTGTACTCGCGGTCTATTTTCAACTCTGTTAACACTTTACCAAACTATATTAAGAAGGGTGTTGAATGTGGACATTTTAGTCTCATCTAGCGAGTATAACAACGTGTTGTGTGAGGCGAGGGAAGGGTGAGAGGAAGGGAGGTGTTGTGTGGTGCAATAACAAGAAGCCTCCCACCACCACCGCCCCGTCGCCTCCACCGCCGCCCACGCTCAGCCTGCCTGGCGCCCACCTCTGATCACCCAGTTAAACTGGGCGGCTGCTGACTGCGTGGTGGGTGGCGTTGCCTGCCACCTCTCTGTTGTGGGTGGTTGGGTTTAACACCCTTGGGTTGTTGCTACTGGGGGGAGGGACCCTACCAGCTCTTGTCAGTGTGTAGTGCTGCCCAACTACCCTCTGTCAGTGGGTGGCGCTGCCCATCTACCCTCTGTCAGTGGGTGGCGCTGCCCAACTACCCTCTGTCAGTGGGTGGCGCTGCCAGTCTTCCCTCTGTTGTCATTAAGGGTTGCTGCCAGCGTCTCCTTTGCTATTTGCTATCAGTGGTGGCAGAAATTGGGGTGTTGCTAGGGTGGCGGTGTGACGTGGTTTAAGTGGTGGGAATAGTGGTGTAACGGGGACAGTGTGTGTGGGGGGGAGGAAGATGTTAGGAGTTAGTGTGTGCTCACCGAATTGTGTTTGCAGGGGTTGAGACTTAGCCACATACTCTAGCCTGTGTTGTTGTTGCTTCAGCCAGTGTGAGTGTGTATACAGGTGGTGTGGACTGCCTCCCTGGAAAATTATTCACAAAATTATTTTTTATATTTTACTGTGGCATTTCTGAGAAGGTGGATCAACCATCACCTGCAGACCTTGTTAAGACCACTACTGCAGACCTGGTCATTCAGACCAACTCAGACCTGGTGAAGACCACTGATCTACCTATCATACGTATTGGTAAGACAGTATACATGAACTTCAGTAAGGCCTTGCGGAGAGTTCCACACAGGAGACTGCTGAAGAATTTAGCGGCTCACCTTATTATAGAAGTAGTTCTCGCCTGGATCGAGGTATGGGGGAGGGGCGATAAAAAAATTGTGTAGTCATAAATGGGGCTCAGCTCCTGGCTCCATAATACAGATGTACACAGATGCCTCTGGGCGTGCCACCAACAGCAACAGTCCGGTTGACCAAGCAAACAAGAGAAGCCTTGGCCCAAGGTCAAACTGCGGAGTAGGAACTCCTTGGAAAACCATCTTATGGGTTCATTTAGCGCAAGGACTGGTCAAGACTCGATTCTCCATTAGTAAATCGGGATGCAGATTTGTTACCTAACTGTACTCGCGTAGTGAATGGAGGACATAGGTGACAATGTTAACAATAGGTAATAATCTTTCTTACGAAGATCAGTGAGAATCACTGAGCTTCCCTTTTGCAACGACGTAGAATTGGGGGATACTGAAGGATGTTTTCGGGGGTCAGCGCCCCCCGCTGTCAGGTCCCAGACCAAGGGACTATGATTATAGTGTAAAAATTGAAATGTAAGTAATTTGGATAAAAACCATAACAGTGAATATAGAACAGGATTCACTTGAGCCTCGGCCTACCTGTAGTCTTATAGCTCAGTGAGTTGTGCTTCAAGTTTACTTTTGTCCAAATTCTCATGACAATTTTGCCAGTGATTACATCTTTCAGTATTATTGAATATATTTCAGTTTTGATAAATTTTGATTTTGGAAGGATATTAAAAAACTGGTAATAGTTGTGGATGAGTGGCACTCTCACGCAATGTTATTGAAGCGAGCACTTTGGGTGGTAGTATAAATATGTTAGATAAATACATAGAGGAGAATGTGTGGTGTGTAAAAGGTGCCTAGCCTTGGCCACTAAGCCTACTGCATTGACCTCTGGTCCTGTGTTGTTTTAGGGAAAGTCTCGAAGAGAACTAAGAACGTACCAGTCAAGATACGTAGACTGGGTGCAGTAGACCTTAGGAGTCATTGGAGGTATGACCATGCATAGCTGTGTAGCTCTTTATCCCTGATAACATGCCCAGTGGCGCACTGGGTACCCACTGCTGTAGAGCGGAAGCTGCAGCAGCCATGATGACGGTTTGTTGTCACCCTGGAAAGAAGCTCATCCTCACACACTACATAGAGCGTATTATTGACAGCGAATTCAGAAGCTGTAGTGTATCCACCGCTGCCAGACATTGCAGGGAAATGTTAGTAAGCTTTTGTTTCTAAACAGTAACTTATATAGAATAGGGTTGTCACACTGCAGGTCTATCCACCTACCTACCTGGAGGATATTCCGGGGATCAACGCCCCCGCGGTCCGGTCCATGACCAGGCCTCCTGGTGGATCAGGGCCTGATCAACCAGGCTGTTACTGCTGGCCGCACGTAATCCAACGTACGAACCACAGCCCGGCTGTTCAGGCACTGACTTTAGGTATCTGTCCAGCTCCCTCTTGAAGACAACCAAGGGTATGTTGGTAATTTCCCTTATGGCTGGTGGGAGGCTGTTGAACAGCTTGTTAAATAAAAAATAACTTAGTTTTCTTTTTGACATATAACTGGTCATTCGTTTGAGAGAATATATTTAACATTAACGTTCCCTGAAATAAATATTTAAGTTTTGATTGTTTATATCTTGGAGAAAGTGATGCATGTAAACAGGGTATGTGGTGAGGTGTGGTTGTATAGAGCGTTGCTTGCTGAGGAGCTCAATGATAATGTCGCCTCTCTTATTCAAGGATCACAACACACAAACATACACATCTGCATTAAATATGTACCATTGAGAAAACCTAGAAAATCAAATATAGAGAGAACGTAAATGTACAAAAGAAGTACTACGAGAACAAAAAGCCATCCAACATATTGCAAAAAAAAAAATGTTTATATATGTGCAAAATTCAGGTTAAGAACTACCTGTAGAATTTGACCAGGTTCATACATGACGATGAACAGGAAATGAACAAATTTGTAAAAGACCCATATGAGTCTATATTCAGGAACCCACTAAACAAATGCTGGGGCAAGATGCAGATTTTTTTTAGTTTATCTGAAGGCCACGAAGACCAAATGGCTGACATAAGAAACAGACCAATAAAATTCTAAAAATAAATAGAAAACAAGGCCGTTTATTCAGCATCTGGACCTGATTTACGACATTCCATATTTATAAAGTACTTAGTATCCTTTGGATAAAGAGCATATATCTAGGTGAAATAGCAGACACAGTTGCTTGGTATAATGGAGGTTGAGCGCTAGCCAAAAATTAAACCACTTGCCCAACATCATTAAAGTCTTGGAAAGAAAGATGAGCTGGCAAATTTGAAACTTTATGGAACAGCATAATCTGCATAACCCAACCCTTCAAGGGGGGTTCCTTGACGCTGGTCAGTGGCTCTTGATCTAGGGAATTGGATCTGTGCTCCAGTTCCCTGCATTAAGCCTGAATACCTTCCATCACCTCCCCCCCATAGGCGCTGTATAATCTACGGGTTTAGCGCTCCCCATGATTATAATAATGCATAACCGAAACCAGGACGATTTTCGAACGATCATTCGTGTCACAACTGCTAAAGCATTATGACAGTTACGGTGCTCTCAACATTGCCGTCTGCTACACTAATTGCCATTTTTAAATGCGAAATTGCATATTTACCGAATATACAGAGAACCTTCATTGTTCGTATAATTTCAGTGAGAACGTAAATTATTGGGAAAACTTGAAGGCTCTCCATCTGTACTGAAGTACAGCGAGTGTAATGAAAATGTTAAGCGACAGACTTGTAAATACCCTCCATTTATACTTACCAAAAATCCCCTGGCTGTCTTCAAGAGGGAACTTGGTAAGTTCCTCAAGTCAGTTCATTATCAGCCAGGCTGTGGTGCCTACACTGGACCGACTGTGTGCGGCTACCACCATAGACTATTAGCTGGGAAGCCTTTTCTGAACCCGGCTACAGGGGCGGTGGCCCGCGGAAGCGTCTTCAGGTAAGAGGCAGGAACTTGACAAATTCCTGCAAATCATCTCTCATCAGCCAAAATTTTGTGCCTACGCCAGACTGCAGGCTATTAGAACCAAACGTTTGCGTGATCATTCTCTCATCTAGGAGGGGCTGTTAAGGGATCAGGCTGTCATCTAGAGGCTGGTAAGGGATCAGTCTGTCATCTAGGGGCTGGTAAGGGATCAGTCTGTCATCTAGGGGCTGGTAAGGATCAGGGCATCTAGAGGCTGTCATCTAGGGGCTGGTAAGGGATCAGTCTGTCATCTAGGGGCTGGTAAGGGATCAGTCTGTCATCTAGGGGCTGGTAAGGGATCAGTCTGTCATCTAGAGGCTGTTAAGGGATCAGTCTGTCATCTAGAGGCTGGTAAGGGATCAGTCTGTCATCTAGGGGCTGGTAAGGGATCAGTCTGTCATCTAGGGGCTGGTAAGGGATCAGGCTGTCATCTAGGGGCTGGTAAGGGATCAGGCTGTCATCTAGGGGCTGGTAAGGGATCAGGCTGTCATCTAGGGGCTGGTAAGGGATCAGGCTGTCATCTAGAGGCTGGTAAGGGATCAGTCTGCCATCTAGGGGCTGGTAAGGGATCAGGCTGTCATCTAGGGGCTGGTAAGGGATCAGGCTGTCATCTAGGGGCTGGTAAGGGATCAGGCTGTCATCTAGGGGCTGGTAAGGGATCAGGCTGTCATCTAGGGGCTGGTAAGGGATCAGGCTGTCATCTAGGGGCTGGTAAGGGATCAGGCTGTCATCTAGAGGCTGGTAAGGGATCAGTCTGCCATCTAGGGGCTGGTAAGGGATCAGGCTGTCATCTAGGGGCTGGTAAGGGATCAGGCTGTCATCTAGGGGCTGGTAAGGGATCAGGCTGTCATCTAGGGGCTGGTAAGGGATCAGGCTGTCATCTAGGGGCTGGTAAGTGATCAGGCTGTCATCTAGGGGCTGGTAAGGGATCAGGCTGTCATCTAGAGGCTGTTAAGAGATCAGGCTGTCATCTAGGAGAGCCTAGTACGGGACTGGGCTGTGGTGGTGGTTAATACCGGCAAGGTAAGTAGTTATAAAAAGAGGCGAGGTGAGTGGAAGAAGGAAGCAAAGCGAAGGAAGGGACAGCTAGTATGTGAGTAAGCTGCTGGGGAGATGAAGGGGACTTAAGGGAGATGAAGGGCGCGTGGGCGGTGATGGTGACGGTGGCGCCTGTGGCGGGTGGTCAAGCTGAGTCATTTCCTTGTACTCTGACCTTCTAGTTAATACCCTCTCTACATCATTTCTCACTTATCCCTTCCCTTTCCCCTCACATCCCCTCTCACCTCTTCCTGACACTATATCCTCCTCCCTCAAACTCCTTCCTTACTTAACTTTCCAATTGTGCCAAGATAGTTATTTAATTAAAGCTTCCTGAAGTGTCCTTCCTGCTTCAGGGTTACCTGAAGACGATTTTTTTTGGGGTGATTCCACCCCCCTCCCCCCGACTGCCTCGTGTGTACACGACAGTCCGGTTAATCAGCATCTGAATTCAGGAACTTACTAAGTTCCCTCTCGAAGACAGCCAGGGATCTATTAGTAGTTCCCCTTATGTATAAGGAGAGGGTGTTGAAGTCTTGCTTCCTATATACTAAGTTATCTTTTAGTGTAGTAGTTGCACTCTTCCTCTGTGGGGGTATTCTGCACCGTTGGCCGTGCCTCTTGCTTTCGTAGGGAATGATTTTGGTGTGCAAATTTTGGACCAATCCTTTCAGAACTTTCCAGGTGTAGATTATGAATTATATTTCTCATCTACGATTCAAAAAGTACAGTTCTGGGGACCTTAGGCATTTGTAGTAATTTAGGTGCGTGAGAGAAGTATTGCGGGCAGTGAAGATTCCCTGTACATTCTCCACATTGCAGAGGGTCTAAGGTCGTAGTGTTCGTCAACAACAGCATAAAGTACGCCTGGTTGATCAGGCCTTGATCCGCAAGTAAGCCTGGTCTAGGACCGGGCCGCGGGGGCGTTCATCCCCCGGAAAAGCTCCTTCAAGTATTCTGTAACAGAAACATGGAAAGTTGCAAATTTACTTCGGTACCACTACAGAATGGTATTTGAGATAGATCACTAGCTCTAAACTAGTGACCCAGTAATTGACCGTTTGAAAGAGCATTGCAAGATGCACTTGCAGATGCATTACAGATATTTAAGATGCACCATATACACCATACCACAATATCCTGTCTAGACCAGTGTGGGGATCTCAGTGAGAATAATACATTAAAATGTATATAGGACTGATCAGAGAGGAATAAATATAGAAAGAGTTATACAGTGAGCAAACAGAAGTAAATACATATTATAACGCATGGGCCAGTAGGCCTGCTGCAGTGTTCCTTCTTTCTTATGTTCTTATGTTCTTATAACAATAATATAATATAAGGTGTAGTAAGTCTCCATAATCAGTACATCCCACATATACTAATACAAATAGGATACAGGCAGGATGGCAGTACAGTATATCTGTGGGACTTGTGAAAAGGCTCTTGGGAAAAGATCTAGAATCACATGCAACCTTTGCTTTTCAAAACATCATGTCACATGTTCAAAAATTAACACAGTAACAAGAAGTGACATCCGTCTAGAAAGGTGTTTCTGGATCTGCAACAAGGATGTGGAACTATGGACAGATATCAGGAAAGCACTCAGGAGGCTAATAAACAATAAGCATGAAGAAAAAGAGGAACTATTGAATAGTCTCCCGGTATTTATAGAACTTGGGAAGATAAGAAAGGGGTAAAGTATAACACACAGAATGACCAGTCTACAACAATTGACCCAAAAATAAACAGTCATCCACGGGAAAAACACAGGAGACAAAAACATTAGCTAACTCAGCCCCCAGTCCCAGGACTGACCCAGACCCAGCCCCCAGCCATAGTGAACATCCGGTTTTGGTTAAGGACGCCACCACAGCCATAGCCTCTAATACAGATATAGTAGGGAGTCCTCTTCCAGGGAAAATGTTGGCCCCATGTCATCAAAGGAGAAAAGCACAGATAACGAGGAAAACCAAGGAGTGGAAAGAGAGGAAAAAACGCAGATAATTCTGCAGATCTTTGGGAAAATACAAAGTCAGTAAATATAGGCAGCCAAAATATATGCAAATTCTATGCTAAAGGTATGTGCCTTTATGGCAGAGATTGTTGGAATAAACACACCAGAAAATGTGCCAACATGTTAAGGAAAGGAAAGTGTCGGTTTAACAAAGAGTGCAGATACTTCCATCCAGTGATGTGTCAAGCTTCAACACAGTCCAGAGAATGTTATGACATGAGCTGCCCAGACCACCATATAAAGGGAACAGTACGATACAGAGAAAGCAGGGAAAGGGAAAATGAAAAAGAACAGCAATCTTTTTAGATATAAGGAGAAACAACCAGATAAAAGAAAGAGACAAAAGGTGGAAATGGTACAGAGGGGACAGATGGGCAGAACAGTGGGACAAGACAAGACAGGCACCAGCTCATCAGGGCTGTATAAACAATCAAAGTCAGTACTGGAGAAACCAGGGGTATGGGCACCAGGGGCCATACCAGGTAAGACATCACCAGTGGTACTAACCAAACACAAAGAAAGACCAAACATCCCAAATGGTAACTCCTGCTTCATATTTGCAAATATTCAGGGTCTGAAATCAAATAAAAATGACAAAGTTAGTTATGTTAGTGGACTCCTATCAGAAGCAAATGCCATGTTTGGAGCATTTACAGAAACACATACAAGGGATGTTTTGGACGGAGAGATTCAGATAGAAAACTATAACATGTATAGATGTGATAGAATTAATAGGTCACAGGGAGGAGTAGGACTCTATATAAAAGATACTCTCTGTTGCACAGAAGTTTTGAACGCTACGAATGATATAGTAGAAATCCTCGGCATTAAAGTGGAAAATAAGAATCTAGTAATTATCCTAGTATACAAACCACCATCAGCAACTGCGGAGGAATTCACAGAGCAGTTAAAGAAGATAGATAGCTATCTGGATAGGCTAGAAAATCCCACCCCAAACATTTTAATCCTTGGAGATTTTAATCTCCCTCATGTAAAATGGAAGATGAGGCACCATAATGTTATACCAGAAATAACTCCTGGAAGCACCCTGGCCCAACAGGCACATACCAGGGAACTAATGAGGCTTTGTGAAAAGTACTCACTAAACCAACAGATAATTGATCCCACTAGAAATGAAAATACCCTGGATTTGATATTCACAAACAACGAGGAATTAATCAGAGACATAACAGTTACAAAAACAATATACTCTGATCATAACATCATAGAAGTTCAAACTAGTATTAACTCAGGGTTAGGGAACTGCGACACTAATGTTAGAGACGGAATGTTCAGTAAGTTTAATTTTAATAACCATAGAATTGACTGGGAAAAAATAAACCAAGAGCTATCAGACATATCATGGGAATCAGACATGAGCACCCTAAATCCCCACCAGTGCCTAGAGAAGCTGAATACAGAAGCATACAAGGTATGTATGAAACACGTACCATTGAGGAAACCCCGAAGAAGATCAGATATAGAGAGAGGCGTAGGAGATGGTACAGGAGAAGAAAACGGGTTACTGAATTGCTGAAAAACACAGTTATGTTGCAACAGAAGAGAGATAGCCTTAACCGAGAGATCACGGAATTAGAACAAAAACTTAAGATGTCATACCTGACAGAAGAAGTACAAAGGGAACAAAGAGCCATACAGGATATTGCAAGAAACCCAAAATATTTCTACTCCTATGCAAAATCCAAGCTAAGAACTACCTGTAGAATTGGACCATTATTGAGAGGAGATTCGTATACGGACGATGAACAGGAAATGAGTGAAATTCTAAAAGAACAGTATGAGTCAGTGTTCAGCAACCCACTAAATGACAGCAAGGTAGAAAATGCAGAAATATTTTCACTCCAGCAGAAGGCTGCGCAGACCACCTAACCGACATTAGTACAAATCCCATAGATTTCGAAAAGAAATGGCCAACATGCCCACTCACTCAGCACCTGGACCAGATTCATGGAATGCTTTATTTATAAAGCAGTGCAAAGTACCATTAGCAAGAGCCCTTAGTATTCTGTGGAGAAAGAGCTTAGATCTAGGTGAAATTCCAGAGGCCTTAAAGAGTGCAGACATAGCTCCTTTGCATAAGGGAGGTAGTAGAGCACTAGCTAAAAATTACAGACCAGTAGCCCTCACTTCTCACATCATAAAAATCTTTGAAAGAGTGATGAGACGGCAGATTACAAAGTTCATGGACCAGCACAACCAACATAACCCGAACCAGCATGGCTTTAGAGCGGGTCGATCATGCCTGTCACAGCTGCTAACCATTATGACAGAATTACGGAGGCATTGGAGGACGACCAAAACGCAGATGTGATTTACACAGATTTTGCAAAGGCGTTTGACAAATGCGATCATGGAGTGATAGCGCACAAAATGAGGGCCATAGGCATTACGGGAAGGTAGGCAGATGGATTTTTGAGTTCCTAACACAAAGAACACAAAAAGTAGTAGTGAACAGGGCAAGATCCAGCATCAGCGAGGTCAAAAGCTCAGTGCCCCAAGGCACTGTCCTGGCACCTCTGCTGTTTCTCATCCTCATAGCAGACATAGATAAAAACACCCAGCACACTTTTGTATCATCATTTGCAGATGACACTAAAATAAGCATGAAAGTCACTACGGTAGAGGACACTGAAAAATTACAGGAGGACATAAGCAAGGTCTTCCAATGGGCAGTGGAGAACAACATGACGTTCAATGGTGATAAGTTTCAGCTGCTTAGGTATGGAAAAATGAAGAACTCAAAAGGAACACTATATACAAAACGCAAGAGGGTCACCACATAGAACGAAAGGAACACGTAAAGGACTTGGGAATAATTATGTCTGCTGATCTGTCGTTTAAAGACCATAACAAGACAAAGATCACAACAGCCAGGAAGATGACGGGTGGGTATTGAGAACTTTCAAAACAAGGGAAATAATGCCGATGGTGACACTATTCAAATCGCTAGTGCTCCCTCACTTAGAATACTGCTCAGTGCTGACGGCCCCGTTCAGGGCAGGAGAAATAGCAGACCTGGAACAAATCCAGAGATCGTTTACGGCTCACATTGAGCCATTGAAACATCTAAATTATTGGGAACGCCTTCAAGTCTTGAACATGTACTCATTGGAGCGGAGGAGAGAGATACATGATAATATATACATGGAAAGTACTTGAGGGCCTGGTCCCAAATCTGCACACTGCCATAACAACATACTGGAGTGAGAGATATGGGAGAAAGTGTAAAATAAACCCAGTGAGGAGCAGGGGTGCGGTGGGGACAATACGGGAGCACTGTATTAACATCCGGGGTCCCAGACTATTCAACATCTTACCAGAAGATATCCGAAACACGGCTGGAACCAGTGTAGAAGCCTTCAAGAGGAAACTGGACAAATATCTTCACCAGGTGCCAGATCAACCAGGCTGTGATGGATATGTGGGGCAGCGGGCCTCCAGCAGCAACAGCCTGGTTGACCAGGCAAGCACCAGACGAGCCTGGCCCATGGCCGGGCTCAGAGAGTAGATACTCTCGAAACTCTTCAAAGGTATATCAAAGGTATATCAGCATTACTATGAAAACTAATGATAGTTTTTTTTCGTTTTTCAAGGTAATATTTGTGGTAGTAAACAGTGGCAAAGATTATTCCTTTATATTCCTTGACCTCGGCAAGATATTGTTTTCCACAAGAAATTTAAAAAATGGAGACATATTTGACCGGCATCTTAAACTGGATAAAATAGTCACTTTTCCTGTAATAAATGAGTATTAGAAGAAGCATACTCGCTCTAGCAAGAGAACATTGTATCAACATCCGTGGACCCACACTGTTGAACCATAATATATAAGAATCATTGCTGGAACTAGTATAGAAGTTTTTAATAAAGAGAAAATTGTCCATATGCCTCCGCCAAGTGCCATATCAAATAAACTGTGATGGAAATGTGGACCAGAATTAATAGCCTGGTTGATTAAGCAAGCACCAGATAAGCCTGGTCGAGGACCGGGCTGCAAGAGTAGGGAAACCCTCGAAAGCCTTCAAAGGCATATCAGAAGTGGTAAAATCTGTAAGAACCGTGTGAGTGGAGTACCTCGGAGCCTGGTATATGGCCGGGCTCAGAGAGTAATGAGACTCTCGAAACTCATTAAAGGTATTATTATTATATATTCAGTCAATGCATCCACGGAAACATGCGGTTTTAAAGCAAAGAACGTACTGCGACTGGCAAGGATATGAACGGGAGTAATGTTTGCAGCCTCCCGGGAAGTTAGGTAAACTCTTGACGCCCTAGATCACTATGCCAAGACGTTAGGTGTCCATTGAGAACACTAGACATGTTTCCACCTAACGGCAGGCACATTCGGGGAATTGTAAGCCTTGGGACTAATTTCATTCTCGTCCAGTTTGGATAGCAATCTCAGCAGCAGTGCACAGATTAATGCATCTACAGAAACAAGTGATTTTAGAGCAAAGAACATACTTCGACTACGGTATGGGCCGATGCTGGCAAACTCCTGCCTTGCCTCTTGACAGAATTTTCCTCTCTACGTATATGTTGCAACATTGCATAGCTCCTGATGAACCATAGTGCGAAAGAGTTCCATCCCCACGTGGCTTGTACTCATCTAGTTGTACTCACCTAGTTGTGGTTGCAGGGGTCGAGTCACAGCTCCTGCCCCCGCCTCTTTACTGGCCGCTACTGTGTGTGTGTGTGTGCGCGCGTGTGTGTGTGTGCGTGCGTGTGTGCGTGCGTGCGCGCGTGTGTGTATGCGTAATGTGCCGAATAGGTAAAATTTGCTATTTTGGCTTAAATAGCAACGCTCTTCTTGCTGAATAAGGCAAGCGAAAATTTGTGTATGCAATAATTTCCCAAAAATTATTCTGAACCTAACGAAAAAAAATATTTCATCGTGTTTGTTTATTATTAAATTATTGTAAACTTATCTAAAATATATTTAGTTGAATTAGGCTAAATTAAATTGTGCTTGTTATAATAACGTTAGGTAAGTTTTCTAAGGTTCTTTTGGTACAAAATTATTAATTTTTACATTAACATAAATGAAAAAATATATCTTTAAACGTATAAGAGAAAATTTTAGAAGGGATTTAATTTTAAACGAGCCTATTCGGCACACGAGAGAGAGAGAGAGAGAGAGAGAGAGAGAGAGAGACAGACAGACAGACAGACAGACAGACAGACAGACAGACAGACAGACAGACAGACAGACAGACACACACAACACACACACACACACACACACACACACACACGCCCCCGGTGGCCCAGTGGTAAAGCTCTTGCTTCACGCACGGAGGGGCCGGGTTCAATTCCCGGTGGGGCAGAAACATTTCGAAGTGTTTCCTTACACACACATACATACAACAGGCCTAGTGTCTAATTGACATGTGCCTAGGACAAAATGGTAACTAACACACACACACACACACACACACACACACACACACACACACACACACACACACACACACACACACACACACACACACACACACACACACACACACACACACGGACTGAAAACTGACAAGTGCCTCTTGTTGTAAACTATTGTGGGGCGCCGTGTATCAGGTAAACCATTGCAAGGATCAAAGTAGGGGCAGTATATATGAGGTAAGCATTGTTAAGTTGGACAGGTACCACCACGTGCAGGCGTCCTAGTGTGCTGAGTTCTTCTTAGTAACCTTCTGAGGTTATTATTGCTACGGTTCATGTTTACATCCTTCTCCTGCTTTTCCTGTCAGGTTGTCATGGCCTTCGTTTTTAGGGTCTGCGGTCTTTTCAAAATCTATCTCCTTAGTCCTCTTGCCTGTGGTAGGGGCATTTTGCATTTATTTAATAATAATTTTATCCCTAAAATATACATAAATGTAGAAGTCTTCAAGAGGAAGCTGGACAAGTATCTTCACCAGATGCCAGATCAACCAGTCTGTGATGGCTGTGTGGGGCAGCGGACCTCCAGCAGCAACAACCTAGTTGACCATTCTAGCATCAGACGAGCCTGCCCCATGGCTGGGCTCCGGGAGTAGAAAAACTGCCGAAACTCATCAAAGGCATATCAAGGGTAATTATAGCAAAAATTGGGAAACAGTTTTCTGTGTGTATTTTTTGTTGCAAGAACATTGGAGAGTGGAAGAGCTTGTACTGAGAGTAGATACCAGTGAGGGACAGTCCCAACACTGACACAACACAAAGTGGAGAATGTACTCAGGGACGTACACACAAGTGAACATGACAGTGTCTCCGCGGGGACTGAAAGGAGCAGACAATTGCAAGTCTCGTATACAAATGAAGATGGACTAGCAAATCTCAGAAAGTATTCAGGAGCCTAGGACAGATCCAAGGAGGATTCGTTGCTTCAGCTTCCCAGACCAGGCCTAGACACAGAATCCTTCAAGACTCATGATCTTCATTAGGCCTATCATAGTACTCAGCCTCAGCACGGGGGAGGCCCTTAATAAAGCAAGTGCAATAAGGCTCTCTCTCTCTCTCTCTCTCTCTCTCTCTCTCTCTCTCTCTCTCTCTCTCTCTCTCTCTACTTCTCTCTCTCTCTCTCTTAGATTTGTTGACATTTCGCTGTTTTAGCTTATGTTTTTTGTTGTTGCTTTATAATAAGGGAGAATTCATTAGCGGGAGATGGAGGGGGAGGGAGGGAGGGAAGTAGCAGGAGATGGAGGGTGAGGGAGGGAGGGACAGTAGCAGGAGATGGAGTGAGGAGGGAGGGAGGAAGTAGGGGAGATGGAGGGTGAGGGAGGGAGGGAAAGTAGCAGGAGATGGAGGGTGAGGGAGGGAGGGACAGTAGCAGGAGATGGAGAGTGAGGGAGGGAGGGAAAGTAGCGGGAGATGGAGGGTGAGGGAGGGAGGGAAAGTAGCGGAGATGGAGGGTGAGGGAGGGAGGGACAGTAGCAGGAGATGGAGGGTGAGGGAGGGAGGGAAAAGTAGCGGAGATGGAGGGTGAGGGAGGGAGGGAGAGAATAGCGGGAGGATGGAGGTGAGGGAGGGAGGGAGGGAAAGTAGCGGAGATGGAGGGTGAGGGAGGGAGGGAAAGTAGCAGGAGATGGAGGGTGAGGGAGGGAGGGAGAGGAGTGAGGTGAGAGAGAGAGGGGAGGGAGGGAGGGAGGAGGGAGTGAGAGGGACAGGGGGGAGGGGGAGGGAAGAGGAGGGGGGAGGGAGGGAGGACAGGCGGGGAGGTGAGGGGAGCAGGAGTGGAGGGTGGAGGAGACGGGAGGTGGAGGGGAGGGGGGAGGGAGAGGGGAGGAGGGGGAGAGGACGGGGAGGTGGAGGGAGGAGGGGGGACAGAGGAGTGGAGGGGAGGGAGGAGGGGAAGGAGTGGAGGAGGGAGGAGGACAGAGGGGGGTGGAGGGGGAGGGAGGGACAGAGGAGGTGGAGGGGAGGGAGGGAGGAAGAGGAGGTGGAGGGTGAGGAGGGAGGGACAGGGAGGTGGAGGAGGGAGGAGGGAAGAGGAGGGAGGTGAGGGAGGGAGGGACAGAGGGAGGTGGAGGGTGAGGGAGGGAGGAAAGGAGGTGGAGGGTGAGGGAGGGAGGGACAGAGGGAGGTGGAGGTGAGGGAGGGAGGGAGAGGAGGTGGAGGGAGGGGAGAGGAGTGGGGGTGGAGGTGAGGGAGGGAAGTAGGGGAGGGAGGGAGGAGGGAGGGAGAGGAGGTGGAGGGTGAGGGAGGAGGGACAGAGGAGGAGGTGAGGAGGGAGGGACAGTAGGGGGTGAGGGTGAGGGGGAGGGACAGAGCGGAGGAGGGAGGGGGAGGACAGGGAGGGGGGGGAGGGAGGAGGGACAGTAGGAGGTGGAGGGGAGGAGGACAGAGGAGGAGGGGAGGGGGAGGAGACAGAGGAGGTGGAGGGTGAGGGAGGGAGGGCAGGGGGTGGAGGGTGAGGAGGGAGGGGCAGGCGGAGGTGGAGGGTGAGGAGGAGGAGGGGAGGTGAAGAAAGTAGCGGAGTGGAGGGGAGGAGGGAGGGAAAGTAGCGGAGTGGAGGGTGAGGGAGGGAGGGACAGTACGGAGGTGGAGGGAGGGAGGAAAGTAGCGGAGTGGAGGGTGAGGAGGAGGAGGGAGGGACAGTAGCGGAGTGGAGGGTGAGGGAGGGAGGGAGGGACAGTAGCGGAGATGGAGGGTGAGGGAGGGAGGGAGGGACAGTAGCGGAGATGGAGGGTGAGGGAGGGAGGGAGGGACAGTAGCGGGAGGTGGAGGGTGAGGGAGGGAGGGACAGTAGCGGGAGGTGGAGGGTGAGGGAGGGAGGGACAGTAGCGGAGTGGAGGTGAGGGAGGGAGGGACAGTAGCGGGAGGTGGAGGGTGGGAGGGAGGGAGGGACAGTAGCGGGAGTGGAGGGTGAGGAGGGAGGGAGGGACAGTAGCGGGAGGTGGAGGGTGAGGAGGGAGGGACAGTAGCGGAGGTGGAGGGTGAGGGAGGGAGGGAGGGACAGTAGCGGGAGGTGGAGGGTGAGGGAGGGAGGGACAGTAGCGGGAGGTGGAGGGTGAGGGAGGGAGGGACAGTAGCGGGAGGTGGAGGGTGAGGGAGGGAGGGACAGTAGCGGGAGGTGGAGGGTGAGGGAGGGAGGGACAGTAGGGGGAGGTGGAGGAGGGAGGGGAGGGGAGGGAGAGGGAGGAGGGGAGGGGAGGTGAGGGGAGGGGGAGGGACAGTAGCGGGAGGTGGAGGGTGAGGGAGGGGAGGGACAGTAGCGGGAGGTGGAGGGTGAGGGAGGGAGGGACAGTAGCGGGAGGTGGAGGGTGAGGGAGGGAGGGAGGGACAGTAGCGGGAGGTGGAGGGTGAGGGAGGGAGGGACAGTAGCGGGAGGTGGAGGGTGAGGGAGGGAGGGACAGTAGCTGGGAGGTGGAGGGTGAGGGAGGGAGGGAGGGACAGAGCGGAGGGGAGGGTGAGGAGGGAGGGACAGAGGGAGGTGGAGGGTGAGGGAGGGAGGAGGGACAGTAGCGGAGGTGGAGGGTGAGGGAGGGAGGGACAGTAGCGGAGGTGGAGGGTGAGGGAGGAGGGAGGGACAGAGGGGAGGTGGAGGGTGAGGGAGGGAGGGACAGAGGGAGGTGGAGGGTGAGGGAGGGAGGGAGGGACAGGCGGGAGGTGGAGGGTGAGGGAGGGAGGGACAGTGGGGAGGTGGAGGGTGAGGGAGGGAGGGACAGTAGCGGAGGTGGAGGGTGAGGGAGGGAGGGACAGTAGGGGAGGTGGAGGGTGAGGGAGGGAGGGACAGAGCGGGAGGTGGAGGGTGAGGGAGGGAGGGACAGTAGCGGGAGGTGGAGGGTGAGGGAGGGTAATAAAACACTGACGATGACTCACAAGCCACACTAGTAGTGTTAGGCAAGACAAGCTTCACCACCCACACCACTGCCATCACCACCCACACCACTGCCATCACCACCCACACCACTGCCATCACCACCCACACCACTGCCATCACCACCCACACCACTGCCATCACCACCCACACCACTGCCATCACCACCCACACCACTGCCATCACCACCCACACCACTGCCATCACCACCCACACCACTGCCATCACCACCCACACCACTGCCATCACCACCCACACCACTGCCATCACCACCCACACCACTGCCATCACCACCCACACCACTGCCATCACCACCCACACCACTGCCATCACCACCCACACCACTGCCATCACCACCCACACCACTGCCATCACCACCCACACCACTGCCATCACCACCCACACCACTGCCATCACCACCCACACCACTGCCATCACCACCCACACCACTGCCATCACCACCCACACCACTGCCATCACCACCCACACCACTGCCATCACCACCCACACCACTGCCATCACCACCCACACCACTGCCATCACCACCCACACCACTGCCATCACCACCCACACCACTGCCATCACCACCCACACCACTGCCATCACCACCCACACCACTGCCATCACCACCCACACCACTGCCATCACCACCCACACCACTGCCATCACCACCCACACCACTGCCATCACCACCACACCACTGCCATCACCACCCACACCACTGCCATCACCACCCACACCACTGCCATCACCACCACACTGCCACCACTCCACACTGCCATCACCCACACCACTGCCATCACCACCCACACCACTGCCATCACCAATCCCACACCACTGCCATCACCACCCACACCACTGCCATCACCACCCACACCACTGCCATCACCACCCACACCACTGCCATCACCACCCACACCACTGCCATCACCACCCACACCACTGCCATCACCACCCACACCACTGCCATCACCACCCACACCACTGCCATCACCACCCACACCACTGCCATCGCCTCCGACAACAATGCCATCGCCTCCGACACCACTGCCATCACCTCCTACACTGCCATCACCTCCTACACTGCCATCACCTCCTACACTGCCATCACCTCCTACACTGCCATCGCCTCCTACACTGCCATCGCCTCCTACACTGCCATCACCTCCTACACTGCCATCACCTCCTACACTGCCATCACCTCCTACACTGCCATCACCTCCTACACTGCCATCACCTCCTACACTGCCATCGCCTCCTACACTGCCATCACCTCCTACACTGCCATCGCCTCCTACACTGCCATCACCTCCTACACTGCCATCACCTCCTACACTGCCATCACCTCCTACACTGCCATCGCCTCCTTCACTGTCACGTCAACTTACTAACACAATATAGTATAAGAATAATTGTCAACAAAGTGCAATGAGAGACTTTTACTGCAGAAGTTCTTGTACTTACCCAATTATCTTTCTCATCTATTGGTTGGGCAAATATTCTGTTGAACAAGAATGGTATACACTACCGACAATGTGAAATTAAGACACATGTGCAACATCTGGGTATCTTTATAGTAGACATTTCGCCATCCAGTGGCTTTATAAATACAAAATCCTAGGGCAATGCCTTCGTCTGCTACCCGTTCCTTTCAGGTGTCGCCTATTTAAGGTGAAGCCTCCTAACCTGATCTTCATAATCTCCAGACCTACGGTGGTGAACACACCAACTCCAAGGCCGAGGCACTGATTACCTCATCTTTTGTATATAGTTCTACTCTTCATATTATGTCCTAGAATTTTGTATTGATAAAGCCACTGGATGGCGAAACGTCTACTATAAAGATATCCAGATGTTGCACATGTGTCTTAACTTCATAAATATTCTGTTAGTGGCATGGATTTGTGAAGGACGTGCCTAATATGGGCCAACAGGCCTACTGCAGTATTTCTCCTTTCTTATGTTCTTATTTTCACATCTGACATGGGCACATACAAATAACAGTAGCATGTTTCTCAGATGATACCAGTTTGTATAGGAGTAACATCAAGAGCACAATAACTTCCAAGACTGTGTAATACAAGTCTCCAGTGCACCACAAAATCTGCTCAAATAGGACAAATTTTAGTTTGGCCACCATGTAAATTTTAATCAATTAACTCCGAAACAGTATAACATTCTTCTCCTCTGAGTAGAGCGGGAGAAGAATGTTAGGGCCACAAGTGTGCCCGAATAGTGTTCGTTTTATGAAAGCTAATCAACAAATGTTTTTACAAACATGTGTTAATTTTTAGAATGTTTACTTAACACATATATGTGGAGGACATACATATACGTATATGAAAGCACCTTGGATAACCCAAGTCCAAAAGCGTAAGAAAACTTCAAGTAAAATGGAAGTCTTTATAACAACAGTATTCAGAGTTGAATGAAACACTTGTTCAACAGCATATGCTGTACTTTTCTCAAGATTGATGGACTGAACATATCGACTCCAGGCTGAGAGACTGATTACCTCAAACTCCTCATCTTCCACCGTTTTTCTCTGTTGGACTGAAGAAGCTACTGGCTGGCGAAACGTTTCCTCAGTAAAGATTCCCAAATGTTGCACAAGTGTGTCAGTCTTCAACTTGTGGGTTTTGTAAACCCTTTACATCACATTATTCAAAGTAAAAGATGACTTAGGAAAATATGGTATTCAAGTCCCTTGTAGTCTCTAAACTGGAATATTGTTAACACAGTCTATTTTAAGGCAGGCGAAATTTCAGAGCTGTTTAATGTACAAAAACTCTTCTCTGCCAGTATAATCTCAAAAGGCTTAAATTATTATGAACGCCCAAACTGTACTCCCTGGAACACAGGCGCAAAAAAATGCGTCATAATTTTCAGCTGGACAATACTGGAGTGAATTGTTCTATGAAAACGTGAGGCTCTGCAGGTGGTGCAGAATATCCTAATGGAAACCCCTCAACCCCATCTAACCTCGCTAAAACCATCACCACCACTGCCATTCACTACTACTACTGCACCCATATTCACCATATACCTATCACTATCATCTACCCCCATCCACAACCACCTCCCCCAATGCCACCTACTTCCCACAACCACTTACTCCCTATTACCACCAGTCTCCCCTGCCATTACCACCTACTTACCACTACCACCAACACCCCCTCTACCATTACCACTACTACGTAGAAATATTGTGAACGTCATGTTGTTGTCCACTGCCCACTGGAAGACTCTGTTTATATCCTCCAGCAATAAATCAGTGTTTCAACTGAGGTGACTTTCATACTTATATTAGTGTCATCTGCAAATGATATAAAACTGTAATGGAGGATTTTATCTGTCTTTTATCAGGATAAAAAACAGAAGAGGTGCCAGGATAATTCCTTAGGGGTATTGAGCTTTTTACCTAGCTGTTTACTGCTCTTTGCGTTCTGTCTTAGAAACCTGAAAATCCATCTGCCTACCTTCCCCGCTATGCCTGTGGCCCTCATTTTGTGTGCAATCACCCCGTGGTCGCGTTTGTCAAACGCCTTTGCAAAATCTGTGTATTAACACATTTGCGTTTTGGTTGTCTTCCAACGCCTCCGTAATTCAGTATAGTGGTTTAGCAGTTGTGAGAGGCTTGATTTTTCACTTGTAAAACCTTGCTGGTTTGGGTTATGCAGATTGTGCTGTTGTATAAAGTTTGTAATTTGGCATCACTTTCAAACATTTTTTATGATGTGGGATGTTTGGAGGTACTGGTCTGTAATTTTGGCCAAGGAGCTATGTCTTCACTGTTTAAGGTCTGCTATTTCACTTAGGTCTAAGCTTTTTCTCCAAAGAATACTGAGCTTATGCCAGTGATACTTTGCACTTTTTTTATATATATATATAAATAAGGAATTCCGTGAATCTGGTCCAGGTTCTGAGAGAGCGGGTATGTTTTCATTTTTTTTTCGAATTCTGTGGGATTAGTATTGTCAGTTGGTCTGCTAGACCTTCATATGGAATGAAAACAGTTTCTGCATTCTCCATCTTTCTTTCATTTAGTGGGTTGCTGAACATTCACTAGTATTGGTCTTTTAGATTTCGCTCATTTCCTGTTCGTCGTCAGTATATTAATTTCCTGTTATTAAAGATCCAATTTACAGGTAGTTCTTAGCTTGAATTTTGCATAAGTATAGAGGAAAATGAAGAGGAGTTGCTGCTGGTCAACTACCAGGCGTGGGTGTTCGAAGGTACCAGCTGGTGCTGCTGGTCAACTACCAGGCGTGGGTGTTCGAAGGTACCAGCTGCTGCTGCTGGTCAACTACCAGGCGTGGGTGTTCGAAGGTACCAGCTGCTGCTGCTGGTCAACTACCAGGCGTGGGTGTTCGAAGGAACCAGCTGCTGCTGCTGGTCAACTACCAGGCGTGGGTGTTCGAAGGTACCAGCTGCTGCTGCTCGTCAACTACCAGGCGTGGGTGTTCGAAGGTACCAGCTGCTGCTGCTGGTCAACTACCAGGCGTGGGTGTTCGAAGGAACCAGCTGGTGCTGCTCGTCAACTACCAGGCGTGGGTGTTCGAAGGAACCAGCTGCTGCTGCTGGTCAACTACCAGGCGTGGGTGTTCGAAGGTACCAGCGCTGCTGCTGGTCAACTACCAGGCGTGGGTGTTCGAAGGAACCAGCTGGTGCTGCTCGTCAACTACCAGGCGTGGGTGTTCGAAGGAACCAGCTGCTGCTGCTGGTCAACTACCAGGCGTGGGTGTTCGAAGGTACCAGCTGCTGCTGCTCGTCAACTACCAGGCGTGGGTGTTCGAAGGTACCAGCTGGTGCTGCTGGTCAACTACCAGGCGTGGGTGTTCGAAGGAACCAGCTGCTGCTGCTCGTCAACTACCAGGCGTGTGTGTTCGAAGGTACCAGCTGGTGCTGCTGGTCAACTACCAGGCGTGGGTGTTCGAAGGAACCAGCTGCTGCTGCTCGTCAACTACCAGGCGTGGGTGTTCGAAGGTACCAGCTGGTGCTGCTGGTCAACTACCAGGCGTGGGTGTTCGAAGGTACCAGCTGCGGCTGCTCGTCAACTACCAGGCGTGGGTGTTCGAAGGTACCAGCTGCTGCTGCTCGTCAACTACCAGGCGTGGGTGTTCGAAGGAACCAGCTGGTGCTCCTGCTCGTTAACTACCAGGCGTGGGTGTTCGAAGGAACCAGCTGTTGCTGCTGGTCAACTACCAGGCGTGGGTGTTCGAAGGAACCAGCTGCTGCTGCTGGTCAACTACCAGGCGTGGGTGTTCGAAGGAACCAGCTGCTGCTGCTGGTCAACTACCAGGCGTGGGTGTTCGAAGGAACCAGCTGGTGCTCCTGCTCGTTAACTACCAGGCGTGGGTGTTCCAAGGAAGCACCAAGATAGTTGTCCTATTTATATAGTTATATATAATGAGCAAATCTTCACCACACTCAGCGTGTTGGGTCATATGTGAGGTGACATCTCAGCCTTACTAGTCTTCTGCTGTCGTATTATTTTTATTATTTCTTGATAATGTGAAAAATCACGAAAGCACTATGCATTTCATTATTTTTTTTCACAATGGTTGTTTTGGATATTGTGATATTACCTGTTTACTGTGATCTTATTTCATAATTTATATATATATACATGTATATATGTCCCTGATCAGCCAGTACCAATATATATATATATATATATATATATATATATATATATATATATATATATATATATATATATATATCTTGGTACTGGCTGCATGAAGTACATCGTAGTCACTAACAAGAGAAGCATCAGTGGTTGAAGAGCAGCATCACTAACTTCCTTGGAGCAGTAAGGGAGCTGATGCTTAACATGGGTAAAGCAGCAGAGGCAGTAGTAGTAAAGGAGCAGTTGTAGAGATGGCAGAGTAGATGTGTGGGGGCTACAATGGAGCTCTTCCGCCCAGTCCGTCTTACACAAATTACTCGCCATACTACACTAGATGCCACACACCACTTTCATCCTCGCCTGCCCTCTCTATCTCTTTAAATTACAAAATTTATAACACTTGCGTACGTAGTCAAAATGTAGCGAGCTCATTAATGGACGAAAAAGATAATATTCCGCAAAGACAGGAAAGCTGACAAGGATTTATAGTAGTAAATGAACGCTTTCTAGAGAAAACAGTTGGAAAAACGGCACGCATGCAGGGCCATCCCCTTTCTCATTCATACATCCCATTCATTCTGGCGCGGCTGGTCCCTTACAACGCAGAGGCCGCCGCCTCGTACCCGCTTGAGCGCTGCCTCTTCCACTCAACCCCTCCCTCTCTTGTTTCGTAATTTCATTATCAACGCTTAATCGGTCATTTCTGCGCAGCCTCGCAGCGCCGAGCAATTACTGCTCTTATTACCCAAGAAACTTACGAAAATGTTAATTTTGCTGGCTTTTAAAACTGGCGAGATCTGGTTCTTATTGCGAACTTGTTTCTGGTGGGTCATGTCGTTGTATATAGTCGTGGAGGGTTCGTTTCTGGTCGTGGAGGGTTCGTGTCTGGTCGTTGAGGGTTCGTGTCTGGTCGTGGAGGGTTCGTGTCTGGTCGTGGAGGGTTCGTGTCTGGTCGTGGAGGGTTCGTGTCTGGTCGTGGAGGGTTCGTGTCTGGTCGTGGAGGTTTCGTGTCTGGTCGTGGAGGGTTCGTGTCTGGTCGTGGAGGGTTCGTGTCTGGTCGTGGAGGGTTCGTGTCTGGTCGTGGATGATTTGCTTGAGATCTGGGCTTGGGGGGGTGGACATTTTCTGGTGTTGTGTAGTGAGTCTGACTCAGAGTTCTCCAACATGTGGACACAAGGATTATGACGTAATGACACCTCTGATTTTGGCACACTCGTTTGGCACCCATACCTCTTCCATCTCCCCCTCTCCCCTCATCCTCTTCTATCGCCCCCCTCCCCAAAGGCTGGGTCACCTTAACGCAGTGGGGAATAGATGCCACTCACCCCACACGGTGCTGGCCTAATTGCCCAGCAGCTTTTTTCGGCATAAATAGTGGGGGGGGGGGGTGTCCTCACTTTCGTCTAAATTTGCCGACACATCGCCGGTGACAACGAATTATGGATGTGGATTCTGTGGTGTTGAAGAATTTAGGGGCAGGTCAGGTCCCCTCTTTTCTAATATGTTATTTTTCCCCTATATTCTACCTTGTCCATAATTACTTTCGCATTTACTTTGTCTGCTTTCGTAAGGTGAAGTCCAGGATCTTTCCTTCATGGTATAACTTAAATTTAACAGACAAAGCAAATGCGATAGTAATTATGGACAGGGTAGATAATAGGGAAAAAATAAACATATTAGGAGACACGGAAACTCACGCGCCTCTTAAAGTCATAGTTTTGTCCGCTTTGTTATTATGAATTCTGTAATATGCGAGTGAATTTTTCGCTACAGTAGCAAGTTTACAACGATAAGTGTCAATTTGATTATTAGTAAGAGCATGTGTTTACAGTGCTGAAGTACCAAGCGATTGTGGCACTTTGTAAGAAAAATCACGGAACGGGTGGGACTTTAACCCATGGCAAATGAGTTCTAAAACTCACAGGCCAGTGTGTTAACCACTCGGCCAGCGGACTCTAAGAAGATTTATCCAACTAGGTACATTGCTGTACACCATAGGGAGGTTAGCATGGGCCACCACTGTGACTACAAATGCAGCTTTTTACAGACAATCCCACAGCACCATGGTTGTAGCGCTCTAGCCTAAGTCCATTCAAAGCAGCCTCCATCATCACTCACGAAATCGTAATAAAACTATTGCAATCGTGTTATTATGATTTCTTGAGTCATGATGATGCTTTGTAAATAAACATAAACCATCCTCCTCCTCCTCATCTGTCCCTTGCCATTCCTTCCTCCCCCTTTTTTATCTTCCTTTCCATCATGATACAAGTTACTCTGATTTAAGTCCTCACGATAAAATTGAACCCGTACACGATGACTATAAAATTTAGAAAAAAGAATCACTCCAACCCTTGGTTCTAACAT
>WNWK01011088.1:0-66466 GCA_009830355.1 Cherax destructor | reverse complement strand
CACGTCCTCCTTTGTCCTGCGTAAGTCACGTACACTTGCGATAAACTCAGCCATAATGATGTAAGATGGAATGGGCCTCGTAATCGACATCTTTAAGGTGAAAGATCCTCAGGAAGACCCTCCATGGGTCCCACACTCCACTTTCCTGCCGTTGCCAGATGTACTGTCCCATACTCGCTGAAGACACGTCCCACATCCATTTGATCCGCCTCAAAAGGCACATTCTTACTTTACCCATGTGTAGGTGCGCGACACATCCTTAATCGCACCTGCAACGTCGCATTGACCGTGTAGACGTTGTCCTGATGTCGCTCTACCAATGTCTCATATGCTGCAGCCGTTAACAACTTCACGAAGATCCTGTTCATGCCATTTAGTGCCACTCCATACAGTTCCTCCATATCAATGTTGTATATATCTCGAAGAATAGTAGGTATTACTGTAGCCGCCACAGCAGGTTGAATTACTCCTGTAACCAAGTCTATGCAGACGGTGTTGATGCGGCGTCTGCCCACCGCCGCCATGACAGTGCAAATAAAGTTGCTCACAGTCTCCACCAGGGGCCAGAGACCAGAGTAGCACACCCTTCTCTCACGAGAGCTGGGTGGCGAATGATCTCTAGAATTATATTTATTAAATACTGTTAATGATCCTCTCAGATCTGTGAGGTATAGAGCTAAATACTTAATGATTTTGGTTATTAGGGGGGCTTACATAAGGTCAAGTCATAATATCTTTGCAATAAATTTGCCTCGACAACTTATAATATTGCTAGAAACTGACTACCAAATAGTATAGGATATACTAAGCCAGAATACAACATCACGCAGTTAATTCCCGATTCTTCACAATATTGGCAGCTTTAGTATATCTAGCTTTTCTCAATTTGTTGGTGCTGTATAATAAAAAATATGCATATTGTAATAGAATCGTGTGGAAAATTATACTTGTGTAAAGTTCGAGACATTTATTATAGAAAACGTTTCGCCACGAGTGACTTCTTCAGTTTATTGACTGTTGGATTCCCTCTTGGCGAAACGTTTCCTATAATAAATGTTCTGAACTATACACATGTCTGAAGAGTGATGGACTGATTACTTCGTCTTCGTATCTCTACTGCTTCTGCTGCTCCTTCTGTATTCGACTCAAGAAGCCTACTGCGAAGGCGAATTTTTTCGAATAAAGATAAGTAACTGTTGCACATATTTCTTAATTAACAAGAAAGGTTATGTCGTGTATAAGTTTATTCCAAAGTAGTGTTTCATTTTAAGTTTGAGTCAACTGAAGCATCACTGACATATATGTGTGCTAAAAGTGGTGAGGTATCTTTGAAGTTTGTGTTTGGGACTTGTAACGCCCATTCTGAAATTTCCGCTTCTGTCTCGTTAGAAGATAAGTTATATTTCTAAATATATATAGGAAATAAGTATTCGGTAATCGTATTGTTTAAAAATTCTTTTACTTCATCCATAAATAGGCGAGAAACGCCCTTAGCCTTTTCATCTTTTGAAAAATGCCGATGGTGAGTCCTTTATCTCATTAGCATCGCTTGCAGGTACAAATACATTTTAATATGTATTTGTGGCCGCCACTGTACAGTACCTATGTACATAATTTGCTCCAATCACCAAGATTTCATGTTCTCTTCTTTGGATGAGCAAAATTTTTCTTCTATCAAGTTTCTTGCGTTGTAAAACATGAAGTTTGTAACTTCTTTCTGTTTTCAAGAAGCTTTTAGCACTTTTAAGATGTATTTCATGATTAAATTGTTTAGCAGCTTCATCATAAACACTCGTCTATCCACAGATCAGCTTGAACTTACTTACATATGCATAAACCTAACTAATTTTTGCCTTGCCATTGACATTCACTTTCGTAAAGATATGTATCCATAACATTAATGATAATAATATCTTTATTTACTACAAGTACATGTACAAGGTATACAGGTCTAGCTGACATCAATGACATATTACTATATAGAAAGCCGCTTGTTATTTACCTGGAGTTTACCTGGAGAGAATTCCGGGGGTCAACTCCCCCGCGACCCGGTCTGTGACCAGGCCTCATGGTGGATCAGAGCCTGATCAACCAGGCTGTTACTGCTGGCCGCACGCATTTCTGGCAAATTAGGTCAGTTTTATCCCAGGATGCGACCCACACCAGTCGACTAACACCCAGGTACCCATTATACTGATGGGTGAACATGAACAACCGGTGTAAGGAAACACGTCCAATGTTTCCTCCCCTTCGCCGGGAATCGAACCTGGACCCTCGCCGTGTGAAGCAAGAGCTTTTGCCACCAGGTTGTTCTGGGACATTCATAGAGAAGTTAATGAGTCAGTATTCTCATGGAAAATTAGCTAAAACTCATTTGCATATGTCAATGAGAGTTTGTCTTCCCCTTCACAAATATTTGTCTTGCCAGAATATCAATTTGTCCCAAGTCCCTCGGTTTAAGGAGAATAACGTGAGTTCCACTGAGAGAAATCTTACAGCCTTCGCTCCCTTTAAATAATGAGTTATGTGAGATTAGCATGCTAGACAAGTGTGTCTGCCTTAACACTGAGTGACCGTTGTTCGATCCCCGACACGGGTGGAAATGCTGGGCATGTTTCCTTACATCTGCTATGTTAGTCGACTGGTGTGGGTGGCATCCTGGGGGACAAGATTGAAGGACCACGACGGAAATAAGACACAGTCCTCGATGACGCACTGACTTTCTTGGGTTATCCTGGGTGCCTCCGGGATAAAAATTCAAACAAATCTTATGTTTTCTTAAGTCGAATACAATTTCTGAATCAGCAACTGCCAAGAAACAAATAATCTCTAGCATCAATGTTGATGTTTTATGAATCATTATATCACCTTCATTTACGATTCAGTCATCAATATTTAGATTATGGACGACAGTCTTGTCTAACTGCAGTGGATGGATGGAGGGAATCTCTACATGTATTTATATTAACAAATATGTAATATTTCTTGATTATAGCTGCCAGTTATATTTTCCTCTTTTACTCAAACGAGCAAGAATTAATTAAGTAGTTTATTGAAACATACAGAGTTTATCTGAGGTATATATCTCCAGTTATCAAGCATACTGATACATACATCTCTTTCTTTCCTTTCGTACAGGTCATTACTAGTATGCTCAGAGAGACAGAGATAAAGAATGAGAGGCAGATGTAGCTAATGCAGTGGTTCTTAACCTGGGTTCGATCGAACCCCAGGGGTTCGGCGAGTCAGTCTCAGGGGTTCGGCGGAGGTCACACACACACACGCAAACTTTCCCCTGCTGGACGACTGTGTAAGTAAGATCGAAGACCTGTCTGGAATCAGAGACATTTCTGTACCCGGGGAACTGAAGCAAGCAATTGCCATGCACTTAGATGAGCTGGCAAAGTCTCTCGACGGATACTTCCCCACCAGAGAGTCATATCCAGCATGGGTGAGACAGCCGTTCACGTTCAGTGTTGCGACACCAGATGTCAATGATGAATACCTCGACGAAATCACTGAACTTCAGCAGTCAGGTTCAACAACGTCTTGGTGTCACCAAATCGTAGCGTAGCCTCTTACTGCTAAGAAAGCCCTTGAGATACTCACGCCGTTTGTTACAACGTATCTTTGCCAGCAATACTTTTCGAGGATGGTAGACATCAAAACGAAGAAAAGGAACAGACTTTGTTGGGAAAATGATATGAGAGTGGCACTTGCCAAGGTGAGAGTGGCACTTGCCAAGGTGAGAGTGGCACTTGCCAAGGTGAGAGTGGCACTTGCCAAGGTGAGAGTGGCACTTGCCAAGGTGAAGCCGCGTATTTCTGAACATGTCTCTGAAAGGCAACAGCAAAAGTCACATTGATTTACAGTTTTTATTTAAATCATATTATGAAGAAATCATATTTCATTTTTCCAATTACGAATGGTTCGGTAAATGCACGGAAGAAACTTGCGGGGTTCAGCACCTCCAACAAGGTTAAGAACCACTGAGGAAATTTGTGTGTGTTTGTGTGTGTGTGTGTGTGTGTGTGTGTGTGTGTGTGTGTGTGTGTGTGTGTGTGTGTGTGTGTGTGTGTGTGTGTGTGTGTGTGTATGTGTGTGTGTATGTGTGCATGTGTGTGTGTTTGTATGTAATCACCTTTTTGAGATTACAAGGGTCGACTCCTAGCTTTTGGCCCCACCCCTCCGTTTGTCGCTACTAGGTCCATTCTTTTCTTTCTCCAAGAGCCTTATCGTACCTCCTCTTAAAGCTATATACGAATCCTGTGTGTGTGTGTGTGTGTGTGTGTGTGTGTGTGTGTGTACTCACCTATTTGTGGTTGCAGGGGTCGATTCATAGCGCCTGGCCCCGCGTCTACACTGATCGCTACTAGGTATTTTCTCTCCCTGCTCCATGAGCTTTATCAAACCTTGTCTTAAAACTATGTATGGTTCCTGCCGCCACTACGTCACTTCCTAGACTATTCCACTTCCTGATAAATCTATGACTAAAGGAATAATCTGAGTCTCCAACTTCCAATTGTGACCCCTTGTTTCTATGTCCCATCTCTGGAACATCCTGTCTCTATCCAACTTGTCAAATCCTCGAAGAATTTTATATGTCGTTATCATGTCTCCCCTAACCCTCCTGTCCTCCAGCGTCGTCAGGCCAATTTTCCTTAACCTTTCTTCGTAGGACGTTCCCCTTAGCTCTGGGACTAGTCTTGCTGCAAACCTTTGCACTTTCTCTAATTTCTTGATGTCCTTGACCAGTTGTGGGTTCTAAACTGGGGCTGCATACTCCAATATGGGCCTGACATACACGGTGTACAGAGTCTTCAACGATTTTTTACTGAGGTATCGGAACGCTATTATCAGCTTTACCAGGCGCCCATATGCTGTAGCAGTTATCTGGTCGATGTGCACCTTAGGAGATTTACTCGGTATTATACTCACCCCAAGATCCCTTTACTTGAGTGAGGTTTACAGTCTTTGGCCACCTAGCCTTTACTCTGCGGTCTTCTTTCTCCTTCCCCGATCTTCATGACTTTGCATTTAGCGGGGTTTATTAAATTCGAGGAGCCAGTTTCTGGGCCAGGCTTACGGCCTATCCAGGTCTCTTTGTAGTCCTGCCTGATCCTCATCCGATTTAATTTTCCTCATTAACTTCACATCATCTGCAAACAGGGGCACTTCTGAGTCTAGCCCTTCCGTCTTGTCATTCACATTTACCAAAGACAGCACTGGTTCTAGGAGTGACCCCTGTGGAACCCCGCTCGTCACAGGGGCCCACTCTGACACCTCGTCACGTACTATGTCTCGTTGTTGCCTCCCTGTTAGGTATTCTCTGATCCATTGCAGTGCCTTTCCTGTTATGCGTGCCTGCTCCTCTAGCTTTTGCACTGATCTCTTGTAAGGAACTGTGTCGAAGGCCTCCTTGCAGTCCAAGAGGATGCAATCTACCCACCCTTCTCTCTCGTGTCTTACTTCCGTTACCATGTCATAAATCTCCAATAGGTTTGTGACACAGGATTTCCCTTCCCTGAAACCGTGCTGGCTGTCGCTTATAAGCTTGTTCCGTTCTAGGTGCTCCACCACTCTCCTCCTGATAATCTCCATGACTTTGCATACTATACACGTCAATGACACTGGTCTGTAGTTTAATGCATCATGTCTGTCTCCTTTCTTAAAACTTGGGACTATATTTGCCGTCTTCCATACTTCAGGTAGTTGCCCTGTTTCAATGAATGTGTTGACGATTGTTGTTAGTTCACACAGCGTCTCTGTTACCTCTCTAAGGACCCATGGAGAGATGTCTGGTCCCACCGCCTTTGAGGTATCAAGGTCACTTAGCAGCGTCTTCACCTCGTCCTCGGTTATATGCATTTCATCAAGCACTCGTTGGTATATCCCTTGTTGGTGTACCTCCCTATTCTGACTTCTCAGAGTCCTTCCTGTCTCCACTGTAAATACTTCTTTAAATCTCATGTTGAGCTCCTCACATACTTCTTGATCGTTTCTTGTGAGCTCCCCACCTTCCTTCCTCAACCTGATTATCTGATCCTTGACTGTTGTTTTCCTCCTGATGTGGCTATACAACAGCTTTGGGTCAGACTTAACTTTCGATGCTATGTCATTTTCGTACTGTCACTGGGGCTCCCTCCTTATCTGTGCATATTCGTTTCTCGCTCTTCGACTAATCTCTTTATTCTCCTGGGTAATTTGTCTTCTGTACTTTTTCCATTCTCTAGTGCACTTAGTTTTTGCCTCCCTACACCTTTGGGTGAACCTAGGGCTTGTTCTGGTTTTCCCATCATTTATGTTGCCCTTGGGAACAAACCTCTGCCTCCTTGCATTTTGTTGTCACATAGTCCATCATTTCATTTTCTGAATTTTTACCAATTCTCTTTCCCACTGAACCTCTAGCAGGAAGTTCCTCATGCCTGTGTTGTTTTACTTTTCCCATCTTACTCCTATTACCCTCTCCACTTGTAACTCTTCTATGTATTCAAAGTTCAGAACCACGTGATCACTAGCTTCAAGAGGCCTTTCATATGTGATGTCCTCGATGTCCGAGCCACTCGAGGTGAATACGATGTCCAGTCTTGCTGGATCATCCTAACCTCTCTCTCTCTGGTAGTGTCCCCTAACATGATGATGCATGAGGTTTTCCAGTACCACATCCATCATCCCATAATCTTGGCTCTTTATGTTTTGGGACCCCCATGTGGCTCCAGGTTTTCCCAGTCAATCTCCTTGTGATCGAAATCACCCTTAACTAATAACTTTGCTCTACCCATGCGAGCTCTTCAGGCCACCTCAGCTAGAGTGTCCACTATTGCTCTGTTGCTCTCTTCATATTCTTCTCATGGCCTCCTGCAGTTTTGTGGTGGGTTGTACATCACTGCAATTACCACCTTAAGGACCCCTGACTGAATTCTTCCTACTATGTAGTCCCTTTCCCCCATTCCATCAATTCCCTCCATTTCCTCAAATCCCCATCGGGTTTTAATGAGCAGTGCAACTCCTCCTTCCCCTCTGCTCCCTCTATCATTCCTCAGGATCTGATAACCGGGTGGGAAGATTGCATCTGTTATCATCCCTGTTAGTTTCGTTTCTGTGACTGCTATTATGTCTGTGGACGTCTAATTGATTATTTCATGTCACTCCTCACATTTGTTATTCCATTTGCATTCGTATACCAAACCTTCAACTTCTTTTTTAAAACTGTGGTCTGGGGATTACGTTGGGGTTGGGGGAGTGGGAGACCTGGCGGGGAACTATGGGAAGTTGCTGCAAAGGTGGAGCTTGTGATGAAGGGGTGAGGGTAGTGGGTTCGGTGCGTGAGTTTTGGGTTAGATTATTTGGTTGCATTGGGGTTGTCGTGGTTTAGAGCCTTCTGTAGGTGGTTCTGAGGGAGGTTCTATTTGCTCTTCCTCCTGAGTCTGAGTTCTCCTGTCCATCTCCGTCTTTGCTTCTCTTTCCTCCTTGTGTCTTTGTACCTTCTCTTTCAGTTTCTGGGTTTCTTCTAGGGCTCTGTCGTATTCGAGGTTCACCCTCTGGAATGCCGATATATCTTTTAGTCCTGTTTCGAGCTGATTCTGTCTTGAAAATCACTTTGACTGGCCTTTTTTTTTTCCTCTTGCACACCCCCCATTCTCAAAAAAATTGCCAGCTCGGTCTTGTCCTCCTCTCCTATTGCTTTCATGATACTTTCAATTGCTTTTTTCTCCCTCCCTTCCCCCAGTCTTCTTGCTTCATAAGTTTCCCCTTTAACTTCCAGGAGCCCATGAACAAAGATTGACCTCTCCCTTTCATTTTCCCACTGCATTTCCTTTTCCATCCCCTGAGTTGATTTAGTTTTCTCAATTGCAGCTTTCCTTTCAACAATCTTATCTCTATCTGATGTTCCTGTGCCCAGTGGTCTGTCATTTTCCCTTCTGAGCTTTTCCATGTCACTGCTGTGGTCTGTTAGGGCCTCTGCATGTAGTTTAGCTCTTTAATTTTCTTTAGTCCCGTCGTTTGTTCCTGGTGTCCTCCTCTTATGTGTGTGTGTGTAATCACCTAGTTGTGGTTGCAGGGGTCGAGTCACAGCTCCTGGCTGTGTGTGTGTGTGTGTGTGTGTGTGTGTGTGTGTGTGTGTAAGAGAGAGAGAGAGTGAACTATCAGAGAGAAAGTAGAAGAGAGGTCAGACAGGTATCAGGTATAGATAATGCTGGCATAGGAAGATCAGATCTTTATAGAATGACAAGAGGAAGGGTCGCATCACTGTGCCTGTCAACTGTGATATCAGACCAGATAAATATCTCTGGTTATGGGTAATTATCGCACCTTACACGCTAACCCAGCCGCTCTTCTCTTTGATGCTACTCCTAAAACACAGGCATACAGGCCTAGCGAAAGGAAAAAGCTTGAATCAACTTGCTTAGACACATTGAAAGAAAATGTGAACGGGCACACAGGACACACTGGTATAGCAACATGCGCTCTTGCAATGAGAATTTTTTTTTTTTTTTTGCTTCGAGCAAGTATCGATCATACACTGTCTCAACCTTCGTATACTATACATAAAATATACATGGATTACATGTATATTTTGTGGGTAAGTAAATGGAATGACGGTAGCCTGTATGGACAGGTGTGGTGGGTAGCATGTGTCAACAGGCCACACTGGCGTGGGAAGTTAATAAGAAAGGTTGGTATTGAGGTCGTTGTTAGTATTTCTTTGAACGGAAAAGTAGTCTGTATATACCTCGTACAAATGAACTACAACATGGCAACAATTTCCTATAAGAACATTAAACAAGGGTGATGCATCAATACAAGTTCTATGTGACGGAGCAAACTCCGGTCCCTCCTGTGGCAAGACCTCTTCCATTTTCGTCTTCTGCAGCTCTTCCGTCAGCTCCGCCTCCGTCAGTACCGCCTCCGTCAGTACCGCCTTCGTCAGCACCAGCTCTAGCATCATAAATCCAGGGCAAGTAACATCGTAGATATACAACCAGGTGTAGCTAGATGCCCAGGGGTGACTTACAATAGCTCAGTATCCTGTAAGTGACTTACACTCGCAGTGAAATCTCCTGACCTGAATTTGTATAAGAATGACGGTGTCGGAAAACACTTTGAGAGGTATTCGTTAACATAACTATGGCTAATATTTTTATAAGAATATGTTAGAAAATTGAAAGAAAACCTTGTTAGCAAGGAAAAGTATATTACGAATTCGTAATAATTTGATTTCAAACAATTCATGGAACGAGTGGGGCTTAGCCGAGTGGTTAACGCATTGGTTTGTAAGTTTCAGGAATCACTTTCCATAGGTTCAAACCCCACCCGTTCCCTGATTTGAGTAAAATAGACCTTTCAAGACGAAAAAAAAAAGAAAGATACATTATGATTTGAGGTTATTGGAGGAGGAGGAGGGATTCACAGATTCTTAAATGATTAAAGAAGACGCGGAATAACACATTCAAAAATAAAAGATAAAATTCCGGAGACAACATGCGGATATCAGTGGCGAATCTCCACCTTGAAAAAATGTGCTAACTTTAATTACTTCTTCACTGTTTTGTTTACGTTTTAACGTAATTATCTTATGAACTTTAATACAAGTTTAGTTTTTCGTATATTACACGTCAGCAACAACAAATATCTATCGTTGGTGTGTCTGACAGGTATGTTGAAAATAGGATAAAATACCGCCATTGTTCCAGACCCAGCCTGAGGGACTGACCACCTAAAATACTATATCTCCAATGTTTATGGAGATACTACCACTACCCCAGCTGCCTACAATACATTCTCCTCTTAATTTGACTAAAGAAGTCCACCGCGTAAGCGAAAAGTTTCTAAAATAAAGATACATAATTGTTGAACATGTCTCAGTCATCAAGTATCTAAAGATATCAAGCTTAACAAAGACTAATCAATTATCTTACGGATGATTAAATTTAACTCTCTTGGATGATTTTATTGGAATAAGAAATCAAACTAACGAATGAAAGTGCTTTACTGGTATGACTTGTTTATAAATGTTATTTGGTAAACAGAAGTTGGTAAGCACCTGGCTATGAACAGTGCACTTCAACTAGTGAGTGACTTGACTCAGCCAGCTATCCCCCTCTCCTAGTGAGTGACTTACTCAGCCAGCACTCCCCCCCCCTTCACCTAGTGAGTGACTTGACTAAGCCAGCTGCCCCCCCCTCTCCTAGTGAGTGACTTGACTCAGCCAGCTACCCCCCTTCTCACCTAGTGAGTGACTTGACTCAGCCCGCTACCCCCCCTCACCTAGTGAGTGACTTGACTCAGTCAGCTGCCCCCCTCTCCTAGTGAGTGACTTGACTCAGCCAGCTACCCCCTCACCTAGTGAGTGACTTGACTCAGCCAGCTACCCCTCACCTAGTGAGTGACTTGACTCAGCCAGCTACCCCCCTCACTTAGTGACTTGACTCAGCCAGCTACCCCTCACCTAGTGAGTGACTTGACTCAGCCAGCTACCCCCCCTCTCATCTAGGGAGTGACTTGACTCAGCCAGCTACCCCCTTACCTAGTGAGTGACTTGACTCAGCCAGCTACCCCCTCACTTAGTGAGTGACTTGACTCAGCCAGCTACCCCCTCACCTAGTGAGTGACTTGACTCAGCCAGCTACCCCCTCTCATCTAGTGAGTGACTTGACTCAGCCAGCTACCCCCTTACCTAGTGAGTGACTTGACTCAGCCAGCTACCCCCCCTCTCATCTAGTGAGTGACTTGACTCAGCCAGCTACCCCCTCACCTAGTGAGTGACTTGACTCGGCCAGCTACCCCGTCACCTAGTGAGTGACTTGACTAATCCAGATAACCCCCTCTCACCTAGGGAGTGACTTGCCTCAGCTAGCTACCCCACTCACCTAGTAAGTGACTTGACTCAGCCAGCAACCCCCTCTCTTAGTGAGTGACTTACTCAGCCAGCACTCCCCCTTCACCTAGTGAGTGACTTGACTAAGCCAGCTGCCCCCCTCTCCTAGTGAGTGACTTGACTCAGCCAGCTACAACCTCACCTAGTGAGTGACTTGACTCTGCCAGCTACCCCCCTCACCTAGTGAGTGACTTGACTCAGCCAGCTACCCCCCTCACTTAGTGAGTGACTTGACTCAGCCAGCTACCCCTCACCTAGTGAGTGACTTGACTCAGCCAGCTACCCCCCCCTCACCTAGTGAGTGTCTTGACTCGGCCAGCTACCCCGTCACCTAGTGAGTGACTTGACTCGGCCAGCTACCCCGTCACTTAGTGAGTGACTTGACTCGGCCAGCTACCCCGTCACCTAGTGAGTGACTTGACTAATCCAGATAACCCCCTCTCACCTAGTGAGTGACTTGCCTCAGCTAGCTACACCCCACTCACCTAGTGAGTGACTTGACTAAGCCAGCTGCCCCCTCTCCTAGTGAGTGACTTGATTCAGCCAGCTACCCCCCCTCACCTAGTGAGTGACTTGACTCTGCCAGCTACCCCCCCTCACCTAGTGAGTGACTTGACTCAGCCAGCTACCCCCCCTCTCATCTAGTGAGTGACTTGACTCAGCCAGCTACCCCTTCACCTAGTGAGTGACTTGCCTCAGCTAGCTACACCCCACTCACCTAGTGAGTGACTTGACTAAGCCAGCTGCCCCCCCTCTCCTAGTGAGTGACTTGATTCAGCCAGCTACCCCCTCACCTAGTGAGTGACTTTACTCAGCCAGCTACCCCCTCTCATCTAGTGAGTGACTTGACTCAGCCAGCTACCCCTTCACCTAGTGAGTGACTTGCCTTAGCTAGCTACCCCCACTCACCTAGTAAGTGACTTGACTCAGCCAGCAACCCCTCTCTTAGTGAGTGACTTACTCAGCCAGCACTCCCCCTTCACCTAGTGAGTGACTTGACTCAGCCAGCTACCCCTCACCTAGTGAGTGACTTGATTCTGCCAGCTACCCCTCTCCTAGTGAGTGACTTGACTCAGCCAGCTACCCCCTCACCTAGTGAGTTACTTGATTCAGCCAGCTACCCCCACCCCTAGTGAGTGACTTGACTCAGCCAGCTACCCCTCTCCTAGTGAGTGACTTGAGACTCAGCCAGCTACCCTCATCTAGTGAGTGACTTGCCTCAGCCAGGTACTCCCACCTAGTAAGTTGACTTAGCCAGCTACCCCCTCACCAGTGACTTGACTAAGCCAACTGCCCCCTCTCCTAGTGAGTGACTTGATTCAGCCAGCTACCCCCTCACCTAGTGAGTGACTTTACTCAGCCAGCTACCCCATCTCTCATCTAGTGAGTGACTTGACTCAGCCAGCTACCCCTTCACCTAGTGAGTGACTTGCCTTAGCTAGCTACCCCCACTCGCCTAGTAAGTGACTTGACTCAGCCAGCAACCCCTCTCTTAGTGAGTGACTTACTCAGCCAGCACTCCCCCTTCACCTAGTGAGTGACTTGACTCAGCCAGCTACCCCTCACCTAGTGAGTGACTTGACTCTGCCAGCTACCCCCTCTCCTAGTGAGTGACTTGACTCAGCCAGCTACCCCCTCACCTAGTGAGTTACTTGATTCAGCCAGCTACCCCCACCCCTAGTGAGTGACTTGACTCAGCCAGCTACCCCTCTCCTAGTGAGTGACTTGAGACTCAGCCAGCTACCCCTCATCTAGTGAGTGACTTGCCTCAGCCAGGTACTCCCACCTAGTAAGTTGACTTAGCCAGCTACCCCCTCACCAGTGACTTGACTCAGCCAGCTACCCCCTCACCTAGTGAGTGACTTGACTCAGCCAGCTACCCCCCTTCACCTAGTGATCGACTTGCCTCATCCAGCCTCCCTCCCCTCACCTAGTGAGTGACTTGACTCATCCAACAATGGCAGATTCCCATCACCCCAGGAAAGCCCGATCCTTCGTCCGCCATACCTTGCCTGACCCTCTCTCTGACGAGAGGCAACTTGGCAGTTAAAATTACTGCCACTTATAGTCTTACCACATGGGTTCCTGTTTCATATGGTTGAGGTTAAACACCACACTTCACCTCATGGAATCCAGCAGCGACTGGAGATGAATCACACCCTACTTTGTCAAGCCCTGGGCCTTCACATGATGTGACACGATCTTCCCATGTTGAATCGACCGTCAAATTGCTCTTAATCACAAATGAGGCATGACTCATCCCAGGACGAGTTGATTGGCCCTACTCTCCTCCATTACAACGTGAATTTTGGTAAGTGTTACATTAGTTGGTAAAACAAACAAAAAACACCTATATACGAGATAAACATATCTACATAAATGATTTTTGGTTTAAATTATGTAGTGTCTATGAGTACAAGGAATCATTTCACTTTGTCACTTTAGATCCGCCCCTCTGTTGCGATTAACATGATCCATCATAATGGAGACGGTCCCACAATAATGGAATTTTTTTATTAACATGCTATTGGAAATTCGTAATGTTGAAAAGGTTCACGAACTCTTGGAACAGTTGTATAGATCAGATATTGGCAGGATTTGAAGAAGTTATGAACTCTAGTAAAGCAAGGTAGGTATATTACAGACAGGGAGGTATATTACAGACAGGGAGGTATATTACAGACAGGGAGGTATATTACAGACAGGGAGGTATATTACAGACAGGGAGGTATATTACAGACAGGGAGGTATATTACAGACAGGGAGGTATATTACAGACAGGGAGGTATATTACAGACAGGAGGTATATTACAGACAGGGAGGTATATTACAGACAGGGAGGTATATTACAGACAGGGAGGTATATTACAGACAGGGAGGTATATTACAGACAGGGAGGTATATTACAGACAGGGAAGTATATTACAGACAGGGAAGTATATTACAGACAGGGAAGTATATTACAGACAGGGAAGTATATTACAGACAGGGAAGTATATTACAGACAGGGAAGTATATTACAGACAGGGAAGTATATTACAGACAGGGAAGTATATTACAGACGGAGATATATTACAGACAGAAAAGAATACAGTGTCAGTATAGGAAGTTATATAGGCTATCCCAAGAAACAGAGATGTCACAGTATATATCTAACGCCGAGATAGATGATAATTTTTGTATATTGAGAGTATCGTTTATCATTGTCTTAGAGGATGCAGTGAAAGAGTATTCCTCTGGCGGTAAATAATAATTATGAATGCTTTAAATCATAAGCGTTCAGGCGAGAGAACTCGCCACTCAGTGCACAAGACAGTTACTATAGAGCACAGGTATACTATCTATATCTACATTTACCACCTGAACGTGGAGAAGCATATGCTCCAGATAATTTAGAGATAACACATTTATGTTTAATCTTTTGAATGTCACTTATTATTAATCATAAATTATTTTGTTGGTAATGTCTGAAATATAATACCTGAGACGCGGGTTGTTCATGAAACTCATAACAGTGGATTCAGGAGATTTCCAAGGAACTCATGAGTCTGCTTTAGGCACATTGTTCTGAGTGTATACACTTCTTCCGCACTAAGTCTCCTCCAGACACCTCTATAATTAAATGTAAAAATTGAGGAATACCATAAATTATCACTTATTCCTTTGTCTTAATCGACTGAGAAGGGAAAGTAATATATTCAAAAATATATTTATGGAGAAGAGAGTAAATCGCTTCAATAGAATTGTGAAAAGAATAATGGAATAAAGTGAAAAAAAAGTCTGGAGTTATATGCAGGAGAAATGTCCCCTGACGATGGGTCGTGTTTTGTTGCCCTGAAACAATGCTTATTATTTCGGATTTAGGTTGCAACTCAAGGCCTGTTGCATCTGGCCGTAACCAAAGTCTGCAACCGGGCAAAGGTAGTACAGGACAAACACAGAAGATGTAGTTAGAAGTATAATGATAAGACAGAGTGAAGAGTCACTGAAAGCAGAAGTGGACTGGACCAGCGTAAGTGTTACGCCTTATAACTAATACTAGTAGGTTAGTAGTATAGTCTTGTTTACTGAGTATACTGACGTAACAATTCTGACAGAGTTGGGGATAACAATTAAAGATCCACTAAAACCATACTTTTAAAGAAAGAAATTCATTTACCTATGTAATAGCGAATATGTATTTCTGTATATATTCACGGTTTACCGTAATAAAGAGCATATTATTCTGTGAATCCTTAAACCAATAATTATTCCTTTATACAAACTTCTATACTCTTGTCAAATAACAAGCGGTCATAGAGCCATCCTACAAAAGACGTAATACATATATACAAGCACTTCTCACTCATGAAGTTTCTTTCTCTTCACAGAGAGTTATCAAAGTAATACTCCAAGTACAGCAAAGTAAACACACCGAGGCCCCAGATATGGGAGTATTCCAGACTAGAGAAGAATATAATAATCCACTGGATGTGGTCTAGTCGGAAGGCAACTCCACACTGCTCCAAGCTAACTACCCAGCTCTGGAGTAGTGTGCGGTCACGTGACACAGGAGAGGTGGTATTAAACAATACACACAAGAGGAGAGGTTGAATCGCTATACAATTATCTATCCTCTTTATACCAAAATAGCGAACATAATACATACACATATACAGTGGAACCCCGATTAACGAAAAAAATTCATTGCAGAAGCCTGCTCAAGTGCCATTACCGAACGAATTTACTTCCTTAAGAAAAAATGTCATTTACGTTAGTCTATTTCAGACCCCCAAAAATACACTTCCACAAGCACTTACAATATTATACTTACATAATTGCACGATTTCCAGGGTGTTCGTTAACCGGGGTTCCACTGTATACATAATTATCAGAATAACTTAGAGGACCAATATGATGATGACGATAATAGATAATAATAATACAAGGTCGGACATTTCCATTTTAACTAAAAATGGAAATGAGAGAGATGTAATAATAAATAAGATAGCAATGATGAAATAAATTGAATCCTAAGGGCCTTAATAGCGTAACAATAAGCAAGAGTCTGCCACTTAGCTAGGCAGGTAGGTGTGACGTCACCTCGACTGAGGAGCTGGATCTCACCTTACTGGTTGATTAAACTGGACAGTTAATACAGCCGTAGGACCCAGAGCTGCTATATTCTGAATTGCAAGATGGCTGGTCGAGAGGGCATGCTGATGGCTGTGGTGAACGTTGAATAAATGGAACACACTAAACCATACCACGGGTGGGGTTCGAACCCGCGGTCAGAGAGTCTCAAAACCCCACCCGTGGTGTGGTTTGTTTGGAATCGTGTCATTACGATTTCGTGAGTCATGGAACACACTCGTCGCACGCTTTACTTATTTGACTTAATTTGCAGCTCACGGATTAAAAAAAGGTGCCTGCAACTGTATTTTCATGACATTTTGTATGTCTTAGGAATCATTCCGTGGGAGGTAGCAGAGAGATTTTCCACAATTTTAATCCATTCATGTCGGACATGAAGTTTCCGAAAAAAAACTGAGGTGAACAATATTAGATTTCGCTACATAATGTTTTTATTGAATGTTTTTTTTTTTTTTTTATTGAATGAGTCTCTTATCCTCTTAAGCAGAATAACATTTCAAATCTAGAAAATTATTAAACCACACACATACTAAACTTAGAAATGTTGCTGCTCCAGACATTATTTTGCTTGTCAAGGGAAAAACAAGTGTACCGTTAAGATTATACAGAAACTTTAGTAAGATCAAACATGCGTCAGTTGTCTCCTTAACATAATGTTTTAAATTCTTTGAAGGATCGTGAGATAAACCAGGGTAAACCATTACTTCACTCTAAAAATGTTTCGTTTAGGAAAATGTAAGACTTTAGATGATTATTTATTGGTAAACTTGAAAATCGACTTAGGTTGATATCTATTCATTATACATCACCCATTACATCACTTTGACTTCTTTTAGTCAGGATGGATTTCTTAAATCAGATGTGAATTAGATGCGATCCAATCCCATGAATTTTATGTCATGTAAAAATGCAATATCATAAAAGGATTAGAGTTAGTATTGTGTCAATATACGCAGGTTAACAATTCGTTAGCGAAAACAAAATACCGTGGGTGGGGTTAGAACTCGCGATCAGAGTTTTATGACTCCCCACCCGTGGTATGGTTTGTTTGCAATCGTGTCATTACGATTTCGTGAGTCTTAATTCATTAGTGAACCGCTTTTTCGGGGAAAAATTAGACACACACATTTGTAAATGCAGGAGAATTTTATTTTTAGGAAGCAGATTTTTTTTTTTTTTATTGAAAACACAATTATAACATATACATAACTCTTAAATACAAGAGAAAATATACAATAAAGTGATAACTTAAGTCAAAGCAATCGTTCCAAATACTGGGTACAAGACATACATCGTACAAACAATATAAATGTAACAACTCAACACAACCACACACTACTAAAACAAATCCCACTTACAGACCACACCTCTGTCATGCCAACTCACGTCACACACTCCCTACGAAAAAATCCTAACTGTTGATGCCACATGCCCAACATACCCACATCCTCCAGGGATGCCCACAATACATTACAACAACAAGAAGAGCAACGACTATAAAACACACAATCACAACTCGTAGAAACCATGTATAAATTACATCGTACATTACAATACGGAAATCAGTGTCTACTCTCAGAAATACAGCAACATCACGATACACATAATTCAACGGCAGACGCATCACGCAGTTGCCTGCTCTGCCGATGCTGAAGGCTCACCTGCGAGCAGAGATACAATGCACCCTACACAAACTTACACCACAGAGTGCACACCCCTATCACACTATATACATTATGAGAATCCCAACAGGTCTCAAGACCAACACGGCCATGTCTCAAAAAGACACAAGTGTGACATCAATACAAAACCACACATCAAAACCCCAACAGGACAAAATATATGCCCTTCCTCACACTACGTGCATACAAACACATACAACAAAACAGTGATACCCCCATCCCCTAAGCTAACCAACCTCGATCCCTCACACACAATCACAAGAGCCACAGCAACCACAGTCATTGTCTCACAATACCCACCCCCCGGGAGACCAGCCCGTCGGATACCCCTGACACTCACAAAGACCACAAGACCCTCATGTTGAAATCCCTGTAACCCAGAGGAAAATCTCTCACCCACCTCCCCCCATATAGGTCCCTATTTTGGCACTTCGTTCTATAAAAGCCTGCGACCAGTGCCATCCGTTGTTCACTAACCCCTTTATCCCTCATAGCCCATGAAATGAAAATAAAATATGCTATAACATATGCCACTGCTCTCTGAACCTCCACCCCCACTCCTCCCACATCCAAACTGAGTGCCCTCAACACCGAAAATCCCCCCCCCCCCCCACTATGCAAAACACACGCCCCAACCATTCCCTCACAACATCTAAATGCTCACAAAAATATACACTATGAAACACAGTTTCATCCTCCCCACAAGCTTGACACACCCCATCCACCCTAAGGCCTCTATTACGTAAAACCACCCCCGACAGTAAGTTCCCATGAAGAAACCGGAAAAATACCTCCCACACACATGGACAAACCCGCAATCTCCTTAACCTCCCCCAAATATCCTTCCAAACATACAGAGGGTACACCCCTTCCACCCATGCCACCTCCTGAGACCGCACCGCCTTCTCAATAGTCCTGACCCTCATATGTGTCGGATCCCTAACAATAAGTAGGACCCTTAACATGTCCTCACATTCCCTCAAATAACGCCCTCCCCACCACCTCCTTATATCCTCATGCAGAAGGCCTATACCCTCTTCCCAACCACCCTCAGGTACCCTCGCTTCACATAAACACTCTTTAATCTGCATTCCAAGGGATCGACCCCAGCCCTCCCTATGCAACAACTTCTGAACGTCCCCCTGCACCAATGGGTACAATGCCGCCACATGCCATATTTTACTATATAGCAACACGTTAACCACTATTACCCACTGGTGCAGCGTGAGATGTGACGGCCGCAAACCATCAAATCTACCCAACACTCTCTGTACTACACCCTCCAAGTTAACCACCCTCGCCTCCCTCGCATCCCTCATACACCACACCACAAATCTTCACCCAGTCCACTAAACACCACCTCCCACTAGCCTTCCTGCCCACCATCCCCTCCCAGTCCCCAATTCTCATGAATTTAGACTTATCCTCATTTACAGTCATACCCGTCGCTTCCCCAAAAACCTCAACGACCCTGCCTACACGCTCTAATCCCCCCCTCTCCACAAGAATCATTGTGTCATCCAAATAGCTCACTATGGCAGGACTCCCAACACCCAGATCCTCCCTTCTCTGCAGACGCCTCTACAGCCCTATAAAATGGGTCTTGCAGGCACGCGAACAACATTTGTGATAGTGGGCAACCCTGACGTAAACCCCTACCCATCCTAACATGCTGCCCCACCCTCCCATTCACCTGCACACACATACTTGCTCCCCAGTACAAAGTACGCACCCAACTCACTATCTCCTTACCAAACCCCTGCCACCTCATAATGCTCCACAACGCTTCACGTTCCACACTATCATACGCCGCCCTCCAATCCAGCGCTAACACCCCCCCCTCCTGCCTACTCTCAATAAACCCCCGAATGACCCCATGCCCCATGTACATTGACCTTCCCGGCACCCCATATTGACTCCCAACAATAACCTTATCTATGACACTTTTCAATCGATTGCACAGCCATCCTCTAATGACTCCAAATTGTCCACCTCAGCACTCCAACCCGCACTCGACGTAGGGTTTTCCATCCCATTCTCCTCCTCCTCACAGTGCACTGAAGACTCCCGTCGGCGTCCAGCATCCTTTGGGCCCGCCCGTCTACCACACTGCACAGCCATATGGTCATAGGCCCCACACAACCTACATAATAATCTTTCAATCTGTACTCTAATTAGTCAGCCTGTAGCACAGTTGATTAACTCACTTGCCCTCCCTTACATAAAAATTACAAATCCTAGCCTTCAAAACCCTGTCCCACCAACGCACCAAATTCTCAACCCCCCCCCCCCCCGCCCCTCTGCCTCTAGCAACCACTACAAGTTTATGAATCCACTCAATGCCTCCTCCTCCATGAGAACCCTAGTGTTTAATTTCCAGTAACCTACATGTCAGCGCGCTAGTGTCGACCAACCTACCTCTGCCATGACTGCCCGGTGATCGGAATATGGCATCACCACGGTACGGAATTCCTCGACCATTACCCTTTGCATAATATAAAGCCTATCAAGCCGCACCCCATACCCTTTCCGCACGTAAGTGTGCTCCACCTGCCACAGAGCCTCGTCGAACGCATTCATCAATTGAATATCTCAGATCAGGTCCCCTAAAACATGTGGGAAAAATCCCACACCTCACGGCGCCACATCCGCCCTCCAAACGACACAATTTCACTTCCCTCCCACTATTGCTATGGGCGGCAACATACACAGAAAGTAAACTAACTCCTCCCTAATGAACGCTGCCTTCACTCTCGCCACATTCCATTCTCTGCAGGAGCATACACACCTACAAAGGTCACATGCTCCTCTCCCCACCTCCCATCCACACTCAAGACCCTTTCCTCACCTCCCTCTTCCCACCTGATTAGAACAAACGGGCTTGCCTCCCAGATTAAGACCACTACTCCCCTTTCAAACGCCTCGATGGCGCTACGAACTCTTGGTACCCATTCATCTCCAAATCATTGCTATCCCTGCAGTTGTGTTCCTGGACAAAAACTACATCCACACAATGCCTACTCAGAAACATACACAGCCAATCACGCTTCTTCCATGCACACAACCCATTGGCATTAATAGTCATGCACCGAAGGCTAGCTGAAGGTTTCCTCCCCTTTTGCCTCACACCTTTCACCTCCCCACCAGGACCCTGCGGCCCACCTTTGCCGCCCTCACTACTCATGGCACGAACCCTACCTTGCATGGCCTGCTGAATCCGCATGCCACATCCCCACCATGGCTTCCTTCTATCCATGCCTTCTTCCTCATCCTTTGTGCCAGGGTCAGAACATCATTGGAGTCCGACGTGGCCACAGCTCTTTTCCTGGGCACGACGTCCTTCTCCATGCTAGTCACTTGAGTGCCCACTTGAACCTGCACCTCCGTTAACTGCACGTCCACCTAGCAAGCAGAAGACGCTACCTCGCTGGCCACATCCACGCCCACTACCTGCACTTGTCCAGCGCTGGTTTAATTCTCCAACTTCCTCTGCCACCGGGGCAACCTCACCCATGGGCTGCACCACCAAGGTGATGGGCAACTCAGACGAAGGCGGGTCCGTCACTGACACCACTGCTATCGCCTCTACCTCCTTACTCCATATTTGACCACGCCCTCCATCACTCTGTCGGTTGGGCACAAGCACCACTTGATCTGTGCCGGGGGTCGCCCCATATTCTCGGCCCTGGGCTCGTCCACGCTGCACACACTCAGCAGCCATGTGGTCATAGTCACCACATATGCGGCACATCCTCCGTTGTCCAGCATATGATACCATTATTTGTGTCCTGAACTCTTCAAGGTGAATGTAAGAGGGAATGGGATGTCTCAGAGTCATTTTAAGCAAGAAAGTGCCTTCCGGTAAACCGGCATATGCCCCAGTCACCCACTTTCCCTGTTGCACAAGGTAAATGACCCCATACTTGCTGAAGACTCCGCACAGATCCGCCTCGTCCGGCTCAAAGGGGACATTGCATACCTTCACCCAAGTATAATGGCTGGGGTAATGTCGACACTAACATCTTACCAACAATCAACAAATGATTCGTACACAGGCCCCAACAGTAGTTTGACGAACAGCCTGTAAGCACCATTCAGAGCTACACCATACAAGTCAGCATCTTCAACACTGTACATATCCCAGATGATCATGGGTAGCAGGTCCTGCGCTGACGTAGGCGTGATCGCCCGACGAATCAGTTCAATACCAACTGTTTTAACCCGGTGCCTCACACTGAAGACCATGTCCTCACTGAAGTGCTCGCGTGGCTGTCAACAGAGGAGTGCTAAGCATTACCGCACTCTCCAGCATCTAGGCAGCGAATACTCAAATTCACTCTAACTTTTGATGGATTTAGAGAACTTGAAGTTGTACATGATGTTTTTAAGTACTGGCTAAGTAGTTTACTAGAAGAGGTTTAATAAAACTATTAGTGATTAAGGAAAAACACTAAGTGTCCAAGCATATCCCAAACATCCAGATTGGAGAGCGATGATATTGATTGGAAGTCCTTTGCTGAATATGTTGAAGCCTATAAACATAATACTGATACAAATGCCTTTAGTATGGCTGCAAGAGATCAATCATCTTTTGAAATCTGTAACCGATCTATGTACTGTCAGTAATTTGCGTCTTTCAGAAAAATATATTTCTTGTAAATTAATCCATCTGTTTAGGTTACCAAGCACACAAAACTGCCAAGACGAAATTGTACCATAACAAGATACAAGGGGTTAAAGTCAAGTCATGGCGATAATATACCTTTTATAAGGACCATGATTCTTATATTTTCTCTTTGACTTGAGGGGATATTTACCGAGTTGAAGAAAGGGTCTTTAGTTAGGTACATGGATTTCTCCAGTTATCTCAGCAATCATCCATTTTGTTAGGCGAGTAGAAAAGGAAAATTATTCTCATTTATATCTCAGATGAGTTATCAAAATATTATGTATTCTATCGCATTCTACACCATTGTTCAGTCAAAAGTTGAAGAGCATATTTGACGCTTCTTATGCAAATATTATTGCAATCAAAATTAACTGTTTCCACAAGGGTTCCTCTATACCTTGGATTGAATATAGCATTTTTTATATATAAATTTAGTGTCAAACTTTGTATGTAATAAACCAATGTGATGATTTTAGTAAATTAACCTACTTTGTTCATAGTTACTTTGATAGTTTTGCTCAATAGGCTATGAATTATTTTACTTGTATTTTGTTCACCAATATTTTTATTTAATTTATTTAGGTTCTCATTCTAAAAGCCACAATGTGGTATTACATGGAGGAAAATATATCGCAATAAAGATACAAATAAAACCGAAATTAGTCGGGAAGTAGAACAATCTGGAGGGTGAAGTAGCAGAGGCTCGCCTCTGTAGCGATCAGCAAACAGGCGGGGTCCAGGAGCTGTGACTCGATCCCTGCAACCAAAGGAGATGCAATAAGCACAGATTGCTTGAACAGTAAAGCGACCAGTTGGGCAAGCAGCAGAATGCCACCAAGGAGCAGCAAGAACCACAGCTTCAAGGTAAGAAAACAACCCGACCCTAACTTGGGATAATCGGTAAGTCCTTCATGTAAGGCAAACAAAAAAATCTAAATTGTTGAATCTTAGTTAAGCAGCTTCCAAAACCCGACGACGACACTCCACAGATGCTAGTTAGAAGTAGGAAGGTCACGAGTTAGACTCGGGACCTGAAGCACAGAGGTGTCTCACCACATACAACATCAGAAAATGTCAGAAATCAATAGTTCTAAACAAGGCTCAGTGAACAGAGTTATGAGGTGTGTGTCCCGGCTCACCAACAGATACATACTCTACATGATGTGAGCAGAGAACAGCGTTCTCCCAGACAGATTAGGGAGGAAAGGCATTGCCTCGATGATAACCAACCAGAGAGTGAAGGAACGCTGCAGGTGAGAGATCAGGTGTCCTCCCGGTTTACCACTCAACCCAGAAATCAAACAAGTGAATTTACGAGTTGGGATGTTTGTGTAACATCCCAACAATAAATGTACTTAAAAAGATAAAAAAAATAGTACTATATCGCATGATATTTTCGCTTGAGCTATTAACGAAATAGAAATATAATATTAGAAGAATAAGGAAATATATACACACACAAAAACACACAAAAATACACACATAGACGCCTGTGACGAGCGAGGTTCCACAGAGGTCAGTCTTATAAATAGAACTGATGAGAGGTTAATGAGGAGAATTAAATCTGATGAGGATTAGGCAGGACTACAAAGAGTCCTGAACAGGCTTCAAGCCTGGTCCAGCAACTGGCTCCTCGATTTTAACCGTACCAAATGCAAAGTCATGAAGATCGGGGAAGGGCAAATAAGACCGCAGACAGAGTATAGTCTTGGAGGCCAAAGACTGCAAACCTCACTCAAGGAAAAGAATCTTCGAGTGAGTATAATACCGAGCACATCTCCTGAGACACACATCAACTACATAACTGCTGCAGCATATAAGCGCCTTGCAAACCTGAGATTAGCTTTTTGTTACCTCAGTAAGGAATCGATCAAGACTCTGTACACCGTGTACGTTAGGCCCATACTGGAGTATGGAGCATCAGTTTGGAACCCACACCTGGTCAAGCACATCAAGAAATTAGTGAAAGTGCAAAGGTTTCAACAAGACAGAGGTAAGGGGAATTTCCTACGAAGAAAGGTTAACAGAAATCGGCCTGACGACATTTTAGGACAGGAGGGTGTGAGAAGACATTATAACGATATATAAAATACTGCGAGGAATTGACAATGTGGACAGGGACAGGATGTTTCAGAGATGGGACACAGCAACAAGGGGTCACAATTAGAAGTTGAAGACTCAGATGAGTCACAGGGATGTTAGGGAGTATTTATTCAGTCACAGAGTTGTCAGGAAGAGGAATAGCCTGGAAAGGGAGGTGGTGGAGGCAGGATCCATACATAGCTTTAAGAAGAGATATGATCAAGCTCACAAAGCAGGGAGAAAGGCGGACCCAGGAGTTAGTGAAAAGGCGGACCCAGGAGTTAGTGAAAAGGCGGACCCAGGAGTTAGTGAAAAGGCGGACCCAGGAGTTAGTGAAAAGGCGGACCCAGGAGTTAGTGAAAAGGCGGACCCAGGAGTTAGTGAAAAGGCGGACCCAGGAGTTAGTGAAAAGGCGGACCCAGGAGTTAGTGAAAAGGCGGACCCAGGAGTTAGTGAAAAGGCGGACCCAGGAGTTAGTGAAAAGACGGACCCAGGAGTTAGTGAAAAGACGGAACCAGGAGTTAGGATTCGACCCCTGCAACCACAATTAGGTAAGTACAATTAGGTGAGTATACACACACACGCACGAAACACAACGACAGTACGAAAATGACATAGCAGAGAAAGCCAAATCTGACCCGAAGCTCTTGTATAGCCACATCAGAAGAAAACAACAGTCAAGGACCAGGTGATCAGGCTAAGGAAGGAAGGAGGAGAGATCACAAGAAACGACCGCGATGTGTGTGAGGAACTCAACATAAGATTCAAAGAAGTGTTCACAGAGGAGACAGAAGGGACTCCAGAAAGTCAGAGAGGTGGGGTACACCACCAAGTGCTGGACACAATACATGCAACCGAGGAAGAAGTGAAGAGGCTGCTGAGTGAGTTAGATACCTCAAAGGCGATGGGGCCGGATCACATCTCTCCATGGGTCCTGACAGAGGGAGCAGAGGCGCTATGTGTACCCCTAACAACAATATTCAACACATCTATCAAAACAGGGAGATTACCTGGAGTATGGAAGACAGCAAATGTAGTTCCAATTTTTAAAAAAGGAGACAGACATGAAGCACTAAACTACAGACCAGTGTCACTGACATGTATAGTATGCAAAGTCATGGAGAAGATTATCAGGAGAAGAGTGGTGGAACACCTAGAAAGGAATGAGCTTATCAACGACAGCCAACACGGTTTCAGGGACGGGAAATCCTGTGTCACAAACCTACTGGAGTTCTATGACAGGGTGACAGCAGTGAGACAAGAGAGAGAGGGGTGGGTAGATTGCATTTTCTTAGACTGAAAGAAGGCGTTTGACACAGTTCCACACGAGATTAGTGCAAAAGCTGGAGGACCAGGCACGGATAACAGGGAAGGCACTAATGGATCAGGGAATACCTGTCAGGAAGAAAGAAGCGAGTCATGGTACGTGGCGAGGTGTCAGAGTGGGCGCCGGTGACGAGTGGGGTTCCACAGGGGTCAGTCCTAGGACCGGTGCTGTTTCTGGTATTTGTGAACGACATGACGGAAGGAATAGCCTCCGAAGTGTCCCTGTTTGCAGATGATGTGAAGTTGATGAGGAGAACTCAATCAGACGAGGACCAGGCAAAACTACAAAGGGATCTGTACAGGCTGTAGGCCTGATCCAGCAATTGGCTCCTAGAGTTCAACCCCACCAAGTGAAAAGTCATGAAGATTGGGGAAGGGCAAAGAAGACCGCAGACGGAGTACAGTCTAGGGGGCCAGAGACTACAAACCTCACTCAAGGAAAAAGATCTTGGGGTGAGTATAACACCAGGCACATCTCCTGAGGCGCACATCAACCAAATAACTGCTGCAGCATACGGGCGCCTAGCAAACCTAAGAACAGCATTTCGACATCTTAATAAGGAATCGTTCAGAACCCTGTACACTGTGTACGTTAGGTTCATATTGGAGTATGCAGCACCAGTTTGGAACCCACATCTAGCCAAGCACATAAAGAAACTAGAGAAAGTGCAAAGGTTTGCAACAAGACTAGTCCCGGAGCTAAGGGGTATATATTACGAGGAGAGGTTAAGAGAAATCGACCTGATGACTCTGGAGGACAGGAGAGATAGGGGGGACATGATAACGACATATAAAATACTTTGAGGAATTGACAAGGTGGACAGAGACAGAATGTTCCAGAGATTTGACATAGCAACAAGGGGTCACAGTTGGAAGTTGAAGACTCAGATGAATCACAGGGATGTTAGGAAGTATTTCTTCAGTCACATAGTGGTCAGGAAGTGGAATAGCTTGGGAAGTGATGTAGTGGAGGCAGGATTCATTCATATCTTCAAGAATAGGTATGATAAAGCTCATGGCACAGGGAGAGTGACCCAGTAGAGGTCAGTGAAGAGGCGGGGCCAGGAGCTATGAATCGATCCCTGCAACCACAACTAGGTGAGTACAACTAGGTGAGTACACTCACACACAAAAAAAAGCAAACACACAATACATACACACACACACATACTTGTGAGTACACACACACGCACAGGAGTCCAGATTGAACTCCAGGAGCCACTTTCTGGCTCCTGGAATTCAATCCCACCAAGTACATAGTCATTAAGTACAGTCTAGTGGGGCCAAAGACTACAAACCTCACTCAACGAAGAGGATCTTGGGGTGAGTATAACACAGAGCACATCTCCTGAGGCGCACGTCATCCAAGTAACTGCTGCAGCATATGGGCGCCTAGCAAACCTTAGAATAGCATTCTGACATCTCAGTAAAGAATCGTTCAGGACTCCGTAAATTGTGTACTTCAGGCCCATATTGGAGTACGCAGCACCAGTTTGGAACCCACACCTGGCCAAGCAGGTCAGGAAATTAGAGAAAGTGCAAGGTTTGCAACGAGACTAGTCCCGGAGCTAAGGGACATGTCCTACGTGCAAATGTTAAGGAAAATGAACCTGACGACGCTGGAGGACAGGAGAGATAGGGGGGATATGATATCGACATATAAAATTCTGAGAGGAATCGACAAGGTGGACAGAGATAGGATGTTCTAGAAATTGGACACAGCAACAAGTTGTAACAATTGGAACTTAGACTCAGATGAGTCACAGGGATGTCATAGAGGAGTCAGGAAGTGGAATAGTCTGGAAAGTTAAGTAGTGGAGGCAGGATCCGTACATAGCTTCAAGAAGAGGTTTGATAAAGCAAATAGAGCAAGGAGAGAGTGACCTAGTAGCGTCCAGTGAAGAGGCGTGGCCAGGAGCTATGAATCGATCCGTGCATCCACAATTAGGTGAAAACACGCAAGTTAGGATTTATTTCCTCAGTCTTAGAATTGTCAGGAAGTGGAATAGTCTGGCAACTGATGTAGTGGAGGCAGGATCCATACATAGGTTTAAGAAGAGGTATGATAGGCCTCATGGAGAAGGGAGACAATGGACCTAGTAGCGACCAGCGGAGTTATGACTCGACTCCATCAACCACAATGAGGTGAGTATTCATACACACACACACACACACACACACACACACACACACACACACACACACACACACACACACACACAATCAACGCAGCTTATCAGTACAATACTGCAGCCTTTATAACACAGGCAAGGGCAGGGATCACACATTCAATTACTGGTACACGCTGCATCACTAGAAATAATTGTACCCCCACTAAGTGAATCCTCAGGAGTGAAAAAAATGGAATCTCCAAAGCCAAACGAAATTGGAAGTGATCTGAAGAGGAAGAAAGTAGATGAGAGAGAGGCAGAGAAGGAATTGATGTTAGATGGGTTTACAGACGGAAGATGGAAAAGGCATAAACAAATTTTGTGTGTGTGATTTTCGGATAGACATGGAGCAAAGGGAACAGAATATGAAATTGAATTGTAGTTGCCAATGCAAAGGTACCAATCCAGGAAGAAGATTTAAAGGAGCTGAGGAAACAGATGGGAGAGATGAAGGGAAGGGAAAATGAGGTGAATGCAGGAACAGTAACAGTATGAGAGAGACAAAAGAAGGGGAAGAGGGAGTAAAGAAGACCTTTGCAGTAATGTTCGAAGAGTTGCAGGAGATGATGGGTGCAACAAGAAAACTGATCAAAACAGACAGAGATATAGAAACAGAGGAAGAGAGAGAAAGAGAGAAGGAGGGGACGTTGATTATGCTTGGTCTCCAAGAGACCAAAGAGAAGATTGATGAAAAATGTGGATAGTGAAGGAACGAGATATTAAAAGAATGAAGATAAATTTTCGGGGATTCGGAACGTGCTCAAGGGGTAAATGTCCACTCAAACTGATCCCTAAAACAGCAATGGAAAGAGACGAAATTTCGCAACGGAAACCTGCGGTTAAGATATTAGGAAAGATACTGATGAATGTACCTTGATTAGGACACGACAGAAAAGGAGAAACAACTGCACAAGACGAGAATAAAGAATATCTAGACCTAAGAAGCAGAGCCAAAGAATGCACTGAGAGTAGTGGAAACTCAGTCAGTATATAAGCGCCACCCTCCTCGCCTGTGCTCCAGATTCTCCACGACTACGGTGCTCTACACACCAACTCCAAGGCTGAGGGACTGATTACCTCATCTCTTGTATGTAGATCTTCTGTCTTCCAATCATGTCCTTGCTACATTCACGGTCCTCAGTCACCTTTCACAGCGCTAAAACCTTTTCACGACTGCCCCCTCACCCCATCCTTCATATCTTCCCTTATCTACATCCACCATCATGACAAATTCCAGTGCAAGAAACCCCTCTAAACTGTCCCTCGTCCTTAGTACCAGGTCCTATCAGTCCTTTCCACACCTCACCCATGTGAAAGCACCAAGAAATCAAGAACCCAAAAACTAGAAGACATTAGCAGAAAGGAATCTGGAAGTATGGAACACAAATGGTGATGAAAACAGATGTACGAGTATTTTTATCGCTGGGTGATCCGAAGAAGGTATCTCCGTATTGCATAAATCGTCCCCTTGTGCCTCAAAGCGTGCAGACTGAATTACGACATACACAGTCGAAATCTAATTCACACCTTCCAAGAAAAGAAGCTTTGCAGCTAGACTGAAGATGCATTCTCTAATTATTTTAGAGTGACCAATATCCTAGAATACACCACTATATAAAGCTTGAAGTCGCTCAAGACTGAATCATCAAGTTTCAAAATTAGACACTTATGCAACACTTGGGTATCTTTATTAAGGAAACGTTTCGCCACACAGTGGCTTCATCAGTCCAATACAAAGTAGAAAGGTGTAAGGAGAGGAGGAGTTTGAGGTAATCAGTCCCTCGGCCTGGAGTCGATGTGTTCAGTCCATCAATCTTGTAGAAAGTACAGCATATATCCGTAGAGGTGGCTTATATACTGTAGTCAGGTGAGGTGAAGCAGCAGGAGGTGGGGTCATAGTGATACCATCCACTACTCGAAGTAGGTCTTCGTCCAAAGGTTGGACTGATGAAGCCACTGTGTGGCGAAACGTTTCCTTAATAAAGATACCCAAGTGTTGCATAAGTGTCTAATTTATAACTTGTCGGTTCTCTGAACCATTCATTTACATCAAGTTTCAGTTTAGAAGCATTGAAGCTCGTCAAAAATTATTGCATGAAAAGCAGTAATTTAATTTTCAAAATTTCTTCAATAAGAGAAAGCAAATGGGGACCTACACAGTCCCAAAACAATCAAGCCATTTTTCTAAGACTGACTAGGCATTTAAATTTTGGGAACATAACATACAAATTATTTACAATGGACCTGATAGAACATAAATATTATTGGCTCTAAATTAAAAGTACATTTTGTAGATTTAACAACTTTGATCAAAAGTCAAATAATGTGACTTGTTTCTGACCAGAAGACATTATGTAGTTATTAAAAATTAATTTGGTTAATGACATCTGTGCATTAAAATTTACAGGACCTAAAATCAAAGTGACTCTTTCTTAGAGGAAAACACATCAGCTTGAAAGTGTAGAGTTGACCAAACATGCAGCTGACCAAACATGCAGCTGACCAAACATGCAGCTGACCCAACATGCAGCTGACCCAACATGCAGCTGACCCAACATGCAGCTGGCCAAACATGCAGCTGACCAAACATGCAGCTGACCAAACATGAATTCTCAAGACAATGCAAAAAAACCAACAAAATTTGCACCTTCACAGTCTTTATCAATAAAAAATTCACCCACTAAATGTCATGCATCAGCTAATAAAAATGATTGTCATTCATAATTTTTGTATTTAAATTAGGTGGAAATCACAAAACGAGAAGTAATACAGTATTAAACCAGTGGAATGGGCAGCATTTAGATTCGAACCAAAGAAGAAGAGGAGATGCTCAATTCCTTGAATCAAGAGCCCTTCTACGGCATGATGGCACCGCCACTTCAAGAAGTATAATACAGTTATATAATGCAAAATGATACTATATCTTTTCGAAATTAATCGTTGCAATATGTTACCAACACACTCCATTAACAAGGCAAAACAGTCTTAAAATTTTGATGCCAAGCATTAGAGGAACTCTAAAGCTACTTTGAAGAGAAGTAGAGAAAAAATCTAATTTCAAATCAGAGAACACCTACATTTGTCAATTGCTCTACGAACCTTCAAGTAATAGTTGAGCGAGGTTAAAAATTTGAAGCCGATCGGACGCGCTATTAAGTTATACATAAAATCCTTGGAGGAAGTAAATGGAATGAGAAGAATAAGGCGGCTGTGTCATCAAATCGTTTAGTATTTCAGTGATAACGAAACTATTGAAAATTAAAAATTCTCTTAAAATGTGAGATTTCTACATTTCCTAGTTTTAGTTTTGTAGTTTTGTTCAATTTAAAAAATGTCAGCAGTCCTCTAAAAAACAATTGATTTGGTGTTATTTAAGTCAGTTCAATTTGATAAAAGAAGATCCTATGAAACTAAAAAATTGTATTGTAGAAAGCCGAAATTCATTTAGAAATACTTCAAGTAACGATGCACCAAGGCTTCAGAGGTTGAAGCCGAGCAGACGAGGTATTATCTAGTTATTACATGGATACAAATATATTTAATTAAATCAGCAAATTATATATAAGTAGCTAAAATATTGAAAACCAAGCTCTCATTTAATAACACAAAGTTTGAATCCTATTTGAAAAATCATTCATTTCTTTCAGAGCAAATGCTCTGAAAAAATATTTGCTCTGAATCCTATGATTCGAAAGATATTTAACATTTTCACTAAAATTGTATATTTACGCCAAAACGGTGTAAACTTACGAAGTATCGTACATCTAATGTATATTTTTTGAAGCCGACAACTTGAAGCTTCCTTCAGTTTATAAATGGGAATCAACCTGTTGTGACCAGCTCTACCTGGAGCTCATTACCTTTGTAACTTGGTCATAATTGTGACCAAATCTAGTTCATTACCGCTGTAACTTGTTCAGCTATCAAAACTTTGGAGTCCAGTCCCTGGACCAATTATATACCTCTGTAATCTTCTGACTACCGCCCACAGGATGGGTATGGGCTGCATAATAAAGATATTAAGCAACAACAACCGGAAAAGGACACAGCATGGAACCCATAATCCAACACAAATTTGCTATACAGCTACACCATGAAGATAACAGTAAAGGATCCGGTATTCAGGCTGAAGTAAGTAGGAAAGTACACATGAATTTATGAAGGAAATAGATATGTTACCAGAGAGCTAAGGAGGTAGTGTCCACAGCAAATACTGGACTCAATAATAACAATAATAATATTAATAATAATAATACATCTTTATTTCTAGCTGACATCAATAACATACTACTATATAGAAAGCCCCTTGTTCTGCAGAGCATTTTGGGCAAATTAGGTCAGTTTTGTCCCAGGATGCGACTCACACCAGTCGACTAACACCGAGATACCCATTCTACTGATGGGTGAACAGGGACAACAGGTGTAAGGAAACACGATTCACAGATTCAAACGATTCGATTCCCTTGCCGGTAATCGAACCTCTGTGTAATAGGAGAAGAGGTGAAGTAACTCCTGTGCGAAAAAGATACCTTGAGGGCAAGGAGACCAAATATCTCTGTGTCCAGAGAGAGGGTGTTGATACCCTTTGTAAGCCACTTGCTGCAGTCTCCAATAAGTCAATATACACAGGAACAGAAAGTCTCTGCCACCATGCAGGGAACATTGGTACCTTTCCATGAGCATCTGCTTCCACCATGCCAGGAGCATCTACTACCATGCCAGGAGCATCTGCTTCCATGCCAGGAGCATCTGCTTCCATGCCAGGAGCATCTACTACCATGCCAGGAACATCTGATACCATGCCAGGAACATCTACCATGCCAGGAGCATCTACTACCATGCCAGGAGCATCTACTACCATGCCAGGAGCATCTACTACCATGCCAGGAACATCTGATACCATGCCAGGAGCATCTACTACCATGCCAGGAGCATCTACTACCATGCCAGGAGCATCTACTACCATGACAGAAGCTTGTGTTTGCAAGCGGAAGTCACTGTCACTATACCAGGATTCTCTCTCTCTCTCCTTTTTCTCATTCTTCTACTACTACAGTCTACTATTACTCCTGCCATTGCTACTAACTCCTTCCTGCTTCTACCACTGTTGTTACCAATGCAACATCTACTGCTATTATTATTGCTACTATTACAACTATTACCATCTTCCCTCTCAACCCTCCTATTATGTCTGCGGTCCTTCTCTCGTTTGCTTGCCTCATTTGTGACTTCACAATTGTCGGCGACGGACTGAAATGTCCTCATTAGGTTCCCTCCCTAGGTGCGTGTTGCTTTGTAGTAATTATTCCAGCCACGGTATTGTGACATGTAATTATATATATATATATATATATATATATATATATATATATATATATATATATATATATATATATATATATATATATATATATATATATAGGATATGGTCCACCTCTGGTGTACATTGTGGGACCCATAGCCTCGGAGAAGTGGATAAAAAGGCTTCAAAAAATAATATTTAGATTTCTTTCTGAAGCCATTTGAATATTCCACTTCCCCCACCACCCCATCTTTTAATTGTGTATAAACTTTATTTCAAGACAAAATACATTGACAAAATACATTGACAAGAATACAATAGGGAGTAAAACAACATAGATAACAACTCAGAGCAACATGTCAAATACTTCGTCCAGCTCCACGGCAGTGGGCCGCATGCCCAGAATGCTGCAGGCATTTTCCCTCTGGATCGCAACACTGAGTCTTTGAAAGAGGAAGCTGGTCGCCCTGTGGTCCTTGGTTTCTATGATGAGTTTTTCACCCAGATCTTTGAGCAACTTTAGAGCACACTTGCCCCATGTTCCAAGGGTCTCCGACCCTATTGGGACGAAGTTATAGCAAGGGGAAAGGCCTTCATATTTGCGAGTCTTCTGGGTCTCCCTGTGGCTGGCAGCTCCACCCCCTTCGGCTACGGAGTATGGCAAGTAGGTGTCTGACATTGTGGCAGCACATGTGTAGTCCCAAGCAATCTGCTTACCATCCTTCCAGGGTAGCATAGTGGCTCCATCAGGACGCTTTTGACTTCCATCAGACCTCTGCACTTGGGGTTCCCATTGAGCTGGGCAACGGGATTCACAAACACTAATCTCAGGTCGAAAGAGACTCAAACCTACGAACCTTGAAACAAGGTATGCAGTGCTCTACCACCGTACCACACTGGTCCAATACCTTGGCGCCCAGGTAACGCTAGACGTTTTGGTTCAAGGCAGCCAGCCTTCAGGCAGGTGGCTTTCAGCCACCTCTAGTCGGTTAATGCATGCAGGGGATGAGACCAGAAGCTGAAAGCTACCTGCCCATCACGTTCTCTCCCGTGTCTTAGAACTCAAGTAGGTTTGTGACACAGGATTTCCCACCCCTGGAGCCATGCTGGTTGTCATGTATGGGCTCATTCCTTTCTGCATATATGTGCTCCACCACCATTCTTCTCATATTCTCCATGACTTTACATACTATAAAAGTCAGAGACACTGCACTGTAGTTTAATGCTGCGTGTCTGTCTCCTTTCTTAAAAATTGGGACTACATTTGTTGTCTTCCATACCTAAGTCAGTTGCCCTGTTTCTATAGATTTATTGAAGATTGCTGCTAGTGGCACACACAATTCCTCTGCTCTCTGTCGCAGGACTCATGAAGATATGTTATTTGGGCCGACCGTCGTCGAGGTGTTAGTTCATCTAGCAGTTTATTCTCCTCCTTGGTTATGTGAAGTGCGTGCAACACTTGCTGGTGTACCCTACTGAGTTTGTTTACTGCAATCATTTCTGTCTCTACTGTGAATACTTCTTTAAATCTTGTGCTGACCTCCTCACATACTTCCTAGTCACTCTTTATGAGCTGTCCTCCTTCCTCAGTCTGATTACTTGGTGCTTGAATGTTTTCCTTCTGATGTGTTTGTTTAACAACTTTTGTCAGATTGGACTTTTGATGCTATGCGGCCCTGGTCACAGACCGGGCCGCGGGGGCGTTGACCCCCGAATCCTTCTCCAGATATTCGTCAGGTAGGCCTCTCTCCTTACCCATACATACTCGTTTCTGGTTCCGCGGCTCAACTCCTTGCTTTCTTCAGTCCTTTACCTTCTATACATTTTCCATGCACTATCATACTTGGCTTTGGTGTCTTTACAACTCCAGGTAAACCATGGGCTCACTCTGGTCTTCTCATTGTTTCTGTTGCCCCTTGGCTCGAACTTCTCTACCTTCCTGCACGTCGTGGTCACTTGTTTCATCATTTCATCCACAGTCTTTCCCTCTAGTTCTCTTCCCCACTGCATCTCATGCAGGAATTGTCTCATACTTGTGTAGTTCCATTTTTGATGTTTGGCTTCTCCCGTCCTTTTTGTGCTGCTTCACTCTCCGCTGTTAACTATAGAAGGTACTCGAAACTCAGAGTTGTGATCACTAGCTCCAAGGAACTTTTCGTGCATAATATCCTCTATGTCTGAACTGTTCAAGGTGAATACGATTTCCAGCCTTCCTGGTATAGCCTCTCCTCTCTCTCTAGTTGTGTCCCTAACATGTTGGTGCATGAAGTTTTCCAATATTGTCTACAGCATCTTAGCCGTTCACGTGTTGGCAGTAAAGATTGAAAAAAAAAAACTTGTTATTGTGGTTGTATACAAACCACCTGATATAATTTCCCAGCAGTTTCAAGGAACAGGTTTTGAAAATAGACTACTGTTTGGAACATCATCCAGCCCCAGTCCAAAATATCTTGTTGATGGGTGATTTCAACTTAAGACACCAAAATTAGAGAAATGTGGCAAATAATGTTTTAGCAGAGATAATCCCAGTGGGCAACTCTGATGAAAATTGCCACACACCTGAGCTATTAAATTTCTGCAACAAATTCACCTTAAGCTAGCAAACAGTGGAGCGAAAAAGACTGGAAAATACACTTGGCCTTATCTTCACTAATAACGATGTTCCGATACGAAATATAAAAGTATCTAAGATAATACACTCAGATCACATTATAATAGAAGTAAAGACGCTTTGCTCCTGACCAGCAAAATGAAATTAGTTGTGAGAGTGTTTACAACCAAATTCTACTTCAATAGCGGAAACATACAATGGGATCAAAACAACACGGATCTGAATCTTTGCTAAAAAAAAACAACTATGTGGTATTTGAGATATGCTCAAGACATATCCACGTAAAAAAAAAGGAGAGATGTAAACTAGAAAGAGAGGGAGCCTCTATAGGCAAAGATGAAGAACCACAGAGCTGCTGAAATGGGTCAGTATATCTGAAATACTGAAGGAGTCACTGACCAGAGAAATAAAAATAATCAAACTTAAGCTTAAGGAATCATACAGAAGACAAGAAACACAAGAACGTAAATCCATTAATGAAATTGAAGAAAAAAATATTTATTTTCCTGTACCAAATCTATGGCCAAATCCACACGAAGTATTGAGCCCCGTCTTAAAGGAGACGGGACTTACACAAATGACTGCAAAAGAAATGAAACCCAAAATTTGGAAAATTCAAGAACTTTTTGACATAATTCTAACACCACAGGACTTTGAAAATGTAATAAATAACATGCCCTGCACTCTGCTCCTGGCCCACACTCATGGAATTCAGTGTTCTTCAAGAACTGCAAGAAACACTTTACACGTGCCTTAAATGTTCTATTGATAAGGAACATAGACAGGAGTTATCCCACAGTCACTGAAAACAACAGACTTAACCCCACTCCACAAAGGTGGTAGTAAAGCGAATTGTAAAGAATTACAGACCGATAGCACTAATGTCCCTCTTTAAATATCTTTGAAAGGGATCTAACGAGGAAGATCGCCAACCACTTGGATATCCATCAATTGCATCAATTGCGTGTTGATTATATATTAAGTAATTGTTTTGTTACGTTGTATGCCTGTTGGCGCTCTGTTTATTGTATATGTATTCCTACAGTTTATAAATAAAATATAAAAAAAAAATGCACAATCCATGGAAGCATGGGTTTAGAACAGGTTGCTCCTGACTCTCACAACTACTGAATCACTATGACATGGGCTTGGATGCCCTGGAGGACAATCAAAATGCAGATGTATTCGCAGACATTGTAAAGACCTTCAACAAGTGCGATCATGGTACAGTAGCACACAAAATGTGTGATAAAGGAATAACAGGAAAAGACTGTAGATGGATCTATAACTTGCTAACAAATAGAACACAGAGAATAATAGTAAACAGAGTAAAGTCAGAACCGTGTTCTCCTTTGCTGATTGTACCTGGATCTGCATGACAGTGTCATCCATCGAGGACACTGCAAACAACACGAAGGTCAATGAAGACAAATTTCAAATATGGAAATAAAAATTGGATCTGTGTATAATATATATTCCAGGCACAGAATAGAGCATAAAACTAATGTGAAGGACCTGGGAGTGATAATGTCAGAAAATCTCACTTTCAAAGATTACTACAATATATCTACCACATCTGCTAGGAAAATGGTATGGTGGATAATGAGAACCTTCAAAACTAGAGATGATAACTAAGCCCATGATAATTTTCTTCAAGTCGTTTGTTCTCTCTACGCTATAATATAAGGAAGGCAAAATTTCAGACCTTGAGAATATACAGAAAACTTTCAAGGCACGATAAAGCACCTAGATTACTGGCGAGAAAGATACATCATAAAATACACTTGGAAAATGCTAGAGAGAATAGTCCCAAATCTGCACCTGAAAATCACTCTATGAAAGCAAAAGACTCGACATGAGATGCAACATTCCCCGCAATGAAAACCAGGGGCGTCATGAGTACGATAAGAAACAACACAGTAAGTGTCAGGGGCCTAAGACTGTTCAGCTGTCTCCCAGTATACATGAGAGGGATCACTAATAGACCCCTGGTTATCTTCAAGAGGGAGGTGGACAGGCACCTAAAGTCAGTACCAGATCAGCCGGGATGTCGTTCATACGTCGGTTTACGTGTGGCCAGCAGAAACAGCATGGTTGATCACGCTCTGATCCACCGTGAGACATGGTCATGGACCGGGCCGAGGGGGCGTCGACCCCCGGAACACCCTCCAGAGATGTACAATGAGAGCACATTGTTATTAGGTGGAGTTAGATCTGTTGGATGATTAAAGCATTAAAACTACATTTCAGAAATTGTTTAATATAATCGAATGATATTAACTCCATTGATGTTAATAGTATTGTGAAAAACATAATTGATTCTATATTATATGAAGCATTAGTAGATAAGTTAATAAAGTGCACAATGTATGTGACAGGTGGTTACATACATATTGTACCAACATGTTATGGTGAAGCATCACACACTGAAAATTGATCTCTACTGCATTTTGTACGTTAGTAACAAGAAACGAGTAAATAATAATTTCCTGCATCAAAGTAAGTGAATGACAGTCGCGGTAACACTAAAGACTCATTTGGATGCAAAAGTTTCGAGGTTTAACCCAGCTCTCTCTCTCTCGTTCTATCTCTGCCTCATGTTAACGCAAGTCAGTGGAATCTGTCGTCGTGAAATACGTTTGGGGAAATTCTCCAGGAACTGGTAATGGTGGCTCCAGTTTAGCGGGGAAGGGATGGAGGAAAGACGGCTGAGATGAACTTTGCATCTTGCACTGAAGTTCTCTAATCTTATTTTCCTCTTTGCCAGAAATATTAGTAAGTTGGGTTATTCGTGTGTAGTCAGCGGCACACGAAAGTTCCTCAAGGAGATATTGCAATCACGACTTCCATTCACTCGCAAACTGATCACATTCAAACTTGTAGGTAAATGAGATAAAATTTAAAACGTTCGTCTCTCTTTCCACAATCTTTTTTCTCGACATAGTTCACTTGTTTACTAAAGCAATTTTTTACCTGTTTATATAAGATAAGCTCATTAATCATAAGTGTGAATGGATGGGTTCCCTGAATCCAATACAATGAAACTCATTGATTATATATATATATATATATATATATATATATATATATATATATATATATATATATATATATATATATATATATATATATATATATATATGTCGTGCCGATTAGGTAAAACTGGTCAATTAGCAAGAACTCATCTAAAATTAAGTCCTTTCAAAAATTTTCTCTTATACGTTTAAAGATATATTTTTTCATTTATGTTAATGTAAGAATTTATAATTTTGTACCAAGAGAAACTTTGAAAACCTACCTAACCTTATTACAACAAGCGCAATTTAATTTAGCCTAACCCAACTAAATATATTTTAGATACGTTAACATTAATTTAATAATAAACAAACACAATGAAATATTTTTTTCGTTATGTTCAGAATAATTTTGGCGAAATTATTGCATACACAAATTTTCACTTGTCTTATATGGCAAGGTGAGCGTTGCTATTTAAGCCAAAATGCAAGTTTTACCTAATCGGCACGACATATATATATATATATATATATATATATATATATATATATATATATATATATATATATATATATATATATATATATATAATTGTGGCTGCCGGGGTAAGTCATAGCTCCTGGTGTGTGTGTGTGTGTACTCACATAATAGTGGTTGCAAGGGTTGAGCCATAGCTACTGGTCCCGCGTTGTCTTCCCTGGGACCTACTAGCTAGACTCTTTCCCTGCTCTATGAACTTTATCAATCCTCTTAAACCTATGTATGGATCCTGCCTCCACTACATCACTCTCCAAACTGTTCCACTTCCTGACAACTCTGTTACTGAAGAAGTACTTCCTAACATCCCTGTGACTCATTTGGTTTTCAACTTCCAGTTGTCACCCCTTGTTGCTGTGTCACATCTCTGAAACTAACCCATGCCACGGGCGGGGATTGAACTCGTGGTGAGTGAGTCGTGGAACTCTAGGAGAGCGCGTTAGCTACTGGGCCAGCTGGCTAGAGTAAGTGTCATCCAACTAGGTATATTTATGCACCATAGGAAGGTTAGCATAGGTACCACTGTGACCACAAATATAAGTGTTGACAGACGAATCTCCTGCCAGAGTGGCCATTACGAGCTCTAACTCTAGTCCCCTCAAAGCTGTCATCATGACTCACGAAATCATAATGACATGATCGCAAATAAACTACACTACTTGCATTTGTCTTCACAGTGGGGCCTGTGCTAACCTCTCTAGGGTGTATAAATATATCTAGTTGTATGAATCTTATTGTAGCCAGCTGGCCCAGTAGCTTATGCTCTGGCCTGGAGTTTGACGACTCACTCGCCACGGGTTCTATCCCCAGGTGGTATGGTTTGTTTGCAATCGTGTCATTACGATTTAATGAGTCATCTCTTAAACTTTCTGTCACTATTCACCTTGTCAATTCATCACATAATTTTATATGTTGTTATCATGTCCTCCCTATCTCTCCTGTCTTCCAGTGTTGTCAGATTTATTGCAGATTGTTGTTAGTGGCACACAGTGCATCTGCTCCCTCTCTCAGGACCAAAGGAGAGATTTTATCTGAGGCAACTGCATTTGAGGTATCTATTTCCCCTAGCAGATTCTTCACCTCCTCATCGGTTGTGTGCAGTGTGTCCAGCATTTGCTGGTGAACCCTACCACTTCGGTTTGATAGATGTTTCTCTGCCTCCACTGTTAATACCTCCCTGAATTGCAAGCTGAGCTCTTCACGTACTTCCTGGTCGTTCCCTGTGAGCTCTCCTCCTCCCTTCCTCAGCCTGATTACCTGGTACTTGATCGTTGTTTTCCTGGTGATGTACTCACCTATTTGTGGTTTCAGGGGTCGATTCATAGCTCCTGGCCCCGCCTCTTCACTGATTGCTACTAGGTCCTCTCTCTCCCTGCTCCATGAGCTTTATCAAACCTCGTCTTAAAACTATCTATTGTTCCTGCCTCCACTACGTAACTTTCTAGGCTATTCCACTTCCTGACAACTCTATGACTGAATAAATACTTCCTAACATCCCTTTGACTCATAGGAGTCTTCAACTTCCAACTGTGACCCCTTGTTTCTGTGTCCCCTCTCTACGACATCTTGTCTCTGTCCACCTTATCTATTCCTCGCACTATTTTATATGTCGTTATCATGTCTTCCCTAACCCTCTGTCCTCTAGTGTCGTCAGGCCGATTTCTCTTAAACTTTCTTCGTAGGACAATCCCCTTAGCTCTGGGACTAGTCTTGTTGCAAACCTTTGTACTTTCTCTAATTTTCCGACGTGCTTGACCAGGTGTGGGTTCCAAACTGGTGCTGCATACTCCGGTATGGGCCTGACGTATATGGTGCATAGAGTCTTGAACGATTCCTTAGTGAGGTATTGGAACGCTATTCTTAGGTTTGCCAGCCGCCCGTATGCTGCAGCAGTTATCTGATTGATGTGTGCCTCAGGAGATATGCTCGGTATTATACTCACCCCAAGATATTTTTCCTTGAGTGAGGTTTGCAGTCTTTAGCCTCCTAGATTATACTCTGTCTGCGGTCTTCTTTGCCCTTCCCCGATCTTCATGACTTTACATTTGGCAGGGTTAAATTCAAGGAGCCAGTTACTGGACCAGGCTTGTAACCTGTCTAGGTCTCTTTGTAGTCCTGCCTGATCCTCAACTGATTTAATTCTTCTCATTACCTTCACATCATCTGAGTCTATCCCTTCCGTTATGTCATTCCCATATACCAAAAACAGTACAGGTCCTAGGACTGACCCTTGTGGAACCCCACTCGTCACAGATGCCCACTCTGACACCTCGTCACGTACCATGACTCGTTGTTGCCTCCCTGTCAGATATTCTCTGATCCATTGCAGTGCCTTTCCTGTTACGTGTGCATGATCCTCTAGCTTTTGTATTAACCTCTTGTGAGGAACTGTGTCGAACACCTTCTTGCAGTCCAAGAAAATGCAGTCTATCCACCCCTCTCTCTCGTGTCTTACTTCTGTTACCTTGTCATAAAACTCCAGTAGGTTTGTGACACAGGATTTTCCTTCCCTGAAACCGTGCTGGTTGTCGTTTATAAGCGTGTGTTTTTCTAGGTGCTCCACTACTCTCCTCCTGATGATCTTCTCCATGACTTTGTATACTATACACGTCAGTGACACAGGTCTGTAGTTTAATGCCTCGTGTCTGTCTCTTAAAAATTTGGACTACATTTGCCATCTTCCACACCTCAGGTAGTTGCCCAGTTTCAATGGATGTGTTGAAGATTTTTGTTAGTAGCACACTCAACATCTCTGCTCCCTCTCTAAGGACCCACGGAGAAATGTTGTCAGGTCCCACCGCTTTTGAGGTATCGAGTTCACATAGCAGCTTCTTCACCTCCTTCTCGGTTGTGTGTATTTCATCCAGCACTTGTTGGTATACCTCCCTATTCTGAATTCCTGGAGTCCTTCCTGTCTCCTCTGTAAATACTTCTTTAAGTCTCATGTTGAGCTCCTCACATACCTCTTGGTCGTTTCTTGTGAACTCCCCACCTTCCTTCCTCAGCCTGATTACCTGGTCCTTGACTGTTGTTTTCCTCCTGATGTGGCTATAAAACAGCTTTGGGTCAGACTTGACTTTTGATGCTATATCATTTTCGTATTGTCGCTGAGCCTCCCTTCTTACCTGTGTATATTCGTTTCTGACTCTTCGGCTAATCTCTCTATTTTCCTGGGTCCTTTGTCTTCTGTACTTTTTCCATTCTCTAATGCACTTAGTTTTGCCTCCCTACACCTTTGGGTGAACCAAGGACTCGTTCTGGTCTTCCCGTTTCTTCTGTTTCCCTTGGGGACAAACCTCTCCCCTGCCTCTTTGCATTTGGTTGCCACATATTCCATCATTTCTTTTACTCTTTTTCCTGCCAATTCTCTCTCCCACTGAACGTCTTGTAGGAAGTTCCTCATGCCTGTGTAGTCCCCCAGGATGAATTACAACAATTGGATATGCTGAAGGCCAGGATGAATTACAACAATTGGATATGCTGAAGACTGAAGACAGAGTAAAACAACTTAAGTTAAATCAAGTTTATAAAATTGCTCACAAACAGTGTCTAGAATATCTTGCTGCCAATTCTGTCAAGGCTGGGAACCAAAGCAGACATAGTACTAGGGGGAGAGAGCACAACTTTGTAGTAACCACAGTCAGTGGCCAGGCTTCAAACACCTTTTATTGTACAGCAATAAAGGAATGGAACAGACTGCCTGCACATGTCAAAGGCAGTCATAGCATGAGCCAGTTCAAGAAGAGAGCCAAAAGGTACCTAATGAATGTAGCGACAGAAAGGGAGGAGAATGATTTTTTTTTCTAACTAACACACATGTAAATGTAAATAACTCTTTTTACCATATTCCTAGTATACATATATCCTTTATAATATAATAACATATATCTAATACAATGTATAATATTAAGGTACTAAAAGGACCCCAATGGAAATAAGTCACTCTGAGTTTTTGGGTTATCCTAGGTTCTCTACACATATGCTGCTATGTATGATAATCTATGTAAATGTATTTGTGTATACCTGAATAAACTTACTTACCCCTTTTGTAGTTTAGTTTCTCCCTTCATATTCCTGCTCCCCTCTCCACTTGTAGCTCAACTATATAATCAAAACGTGTGTACTCACCTAGTTGTAGTTGCAGGGGTCGATTCACAGCTTCTGGCCCCGCCTATTCACTGGCCGCTACTGGGTCACTCTCCCTGCGCCATAAGCTTTATCATACCTCTTCTTAAAGCTATGTATGGAACCTGCCTCCACTACATCGCTTCCCAAACTATTCCACTTCCCGACCACCCTGTGACTGAAGAAATACTTCCTAACATCTCTGTGATTCATCTGAGTCTTCAACTTCCAACTGTGTCCCCTTGTTGCTGTGTCCCATCTCTGGAACATTCTTTGTCCACCTTGTCAATTCCTCTCAGTATCTTATATGTCGTTATCATGTAGTCCCCTCTATCTCTCCTGTCCTCCAGTGTCGTCAGGTCGATTTCCCTTAACCTCTCCTCGTAGGACATATCCCTTAGCTCCGGGACTAGTCTTGTTGCAAACCTTTGCACTTTCTCTAGCTTCTGTACGTGCCTGGCTAGGTGTGGGTTCCAAACTGGTGCTGCATACTCCAGTATGGGCCTAACGTACACAGTGTACAGGGTCCTGAACGATTCTTTATTAAGATATCGGAATCTGTTCTTAGGTTTGCTAGGCGCCCATATGCTCCTGCAGTTATTTGGTTGATGTGCGCCTCAGGAGATGTGCCTGGTGTTATACTCACCCCAAGATCTGGCCCCCTAGACTGTACCTCGTCTGCGGTCTTCTTTGCCCTTCCCCAATCTTCATGACTTTTCACTTGGTTGGGTTGAACTCCAGGAGCCAATTGCTGGACCAGGCTTGCAGCCTGTCCAGATCCCTTTGTAGTTCTGCCTGATCCTCGTCCGATTGAATTCTTCTCATGAACTTCACATCATCTGCAAACAGGGACACTTCGGAGTCAATTCCTTCCGTCATGTCGTTCACAAATACCAGAAACAGCACCGGTCCTAGGACTGACCACTGTGGAACCCCACTCGTCACCGGTGCCCACTCTGAAACCTCGCCACGTACCATGACTCGCTGCTGTCTTCCTGACAGGTATTCCCTGATCCATTGTAGTGCCTTCCCTGTTATCCCTGCCTGGTCCTCCAGCTTCTGCACTAATCTCTCTTGTGAGTGTGTGTGTGTGTGTGTGTGTTTGTGTGGTTCAGCAGACCGATTCATGTACCATGGTCTTGTTTGGTATTAAACATAGCACACAGAGGAATGGGGTCAGTTCTGATGGTTAGACCAGTCTCTCCCTAAGAACCTTGTTGGATAAAAATCCAGACTATGGCATTTAACCCTGTAGGTAAACTATAAATGCCTTCCCGTTAAATGAACCCCCACTTTAAATGAGTTCCCTTTTAATTGAGTTCCCCCTTTAATTGAGTTCTCCTTTAAATGAGTTGCCGTGGACCCGTTTTCTAACGTATGGTAAAATACCTAGACAGTTGCCAGATATTAGTATTTTGGATGTTAATTATTTTACATTGTATCGAATTTGACAGAATTCTTGATACTCTCGTTGGGCTGCCACGAAAATATCAGTGCTTGTGGGATGACGGTCTTATAATGCTTCAAAATATAGTCAACCTTCCAGGAACCAGGCACTGGGCACTGGTTGGCACACCTAGGCACTTATTCTCTGCTTTCCACTTCCCTGATTCTAGCAAAAACGCTCACACTGAACGTGTTTGCTCGGATTTTATCCTGTTTCCTGCAACATTGCAAGCTCCTGATGTGTTGATTGCAACACGAAAGGCCTACAGCTATCTTTCAACCCTCCTCGTGGTTGTTTAACACACACATACGTCGTGCCGAAAAGGTAAAACTTGCGACTTTGGCTTAAACCACGAATAAGGCGAGCGAAAAATCATTCTGAATCTAACGAAAAAAAATGTATTTCATTGTGTTTATTTATTATTAATTAAATTATTGTAAACTTACCTAAAATATATTTAGTTGGATTAGGCTAAATTAAATTGCACTTATTATAGTAAGGTTCGGTAAGTTTTCTAAGGTTCCTTTGGTACAAAATTATTTATTTTTACATTAACCTAAATTAAAAAAATATATATCTTTAAAAATAAAGGAGAAAATTTTAGAAAGGACTTAATTTTAAATGAGTTCTAGCTAACTGACCAGTTTTACCTACACGGCATCAAAGTATTTAGTACCTTCTCTACTCGGCCACATCCCACTGGCCGCATGGAGAAGGCAATATGTACTTTGATGCAGTGTGTGTAGGTTCGAATCCTGCTATTGACTGAGAGATAATGTTTGTGACAAACATTATCCCATAGGCTCGGAGACCCTTGGCTCATGGGGAAAGAGTGCATCTAAGTTCCTCAAGGAGCTGGGCAAAAGACTCAACAGGGTAACTAGGGATCCCAGGGCAGCTAGTTTTCTGTTCCAGCGACTCAGCGCTGCTGTTCATAGGGGTAATGCATGCTGTATTTTGGGCACGCGCCCCAGCTCTGAGGAGCTGGATGAGATTTTCGCATTATAATCAGTGACAAACATGTAACAATATGTACTAGACATGTATCTCTCACACCTCGTGTACTGTATATGCCATCTTTATATCAACAATGTATCTCTTAAATCTTTTGTACCATATTATGTAATAAAATATACCTATTGGTAAAAAAAAAAAAAGAATGAAAAGATGGGGTGGTAGGGGAAGTGAAATATACAAATGGCTTTAGGAAGAAATCCAAATATTTTTCCTTGAAGCCTTTTTATTCACTACTCCGAGGCTATGGGTCCCACAATTTGTACCAGAGGTGGACCCCATCCTATATATATGTATATATATATATATATATATATATATATATATATATAAATATAAATATATATATATATCAACAAACACTGATCTCGTGGCCGACGGCCAGACATCAGTGTTTGTGAATATTCTTCGCCTGCTCTGCGAATCTATCTGAATCATATATATATATATATATATATATATATATATATATATATATATATATATATATATATATATATATATATATATATATATATATTGTGTGTGTGTGTGTATACGTTAATGCTTCCACGAACAAGTGGTTTATAGCAATAACTGCACTGGCTGGGAGTCGAACCTCGATACATTAACACGACACCTCGTTGCCTGTCAAAACTGCGAGACGTTCTAAACCACTTAACCATCAATGTCACATAAATCAGGTGCCCAATGGAACGTGGCTGTGGCAAGGTAAGTATCGGTGGTTCAATTCCCGGCCAGTGCAGTTTATTTCATATATATATATATATATATATATATATATATATATATATATATATATATATATATATATATATATATATATATATATATATATATATATATATATATACACACACACACCATGTTGAATATATAAATTTGATCAATTAGCAAGAACTCATTTAAAATGAAGTCCTTTCTAAAATTTTCTCTTATGCCTTTAAAGATATATTTTTTTTTATTTATTATTAATTTTTATTTTTATTATTATTATTATTATTAGTATTATTATTATTATTAGTAGTAGTATTATTATTAGTATTATAATTGTTATAACAAGCGCAATTTAATTTTGTCTAATCCAACTAAATATATTCTAGATAAGTTTGCAATAATTTAATAATAAACGAACACAATTATTTTTTTTTCGTTAGGTTCAAAATGATTTTTGTGAAATTATTTCCCTATTCGGCAGTTTTACCTATTCAGCAGGACATGTGTGTGCGTGCGTGCGTGTGTGTGTGTGTACTCACCTATTTGTGGTTGCAGGGGTCGATTCATAGCTCCTGGCCCCGCCTCTTCACTGATTGCTACTAGGTCCTCTCTCTCCCTGCTCCATGAGCTTTATCAAACCTCGTCTTAAAACTATGTATGGTTCCTGCCTCCACTACGTCACTTTCTAGACTATTCCACTTCCTGACAACTCTGACTGAAGAAATACTTCCTAACATCCCTTTGACTCATAGGAATCTGCAACTTCCAATTGTGACCCCTTGTTTCTGTGTCCCCTCTCTGGAACATCTTGTCTCTGTCCACCTTATCTATTCCTCGCAGTATTTTGTATGTCGTTATCATGTCTCCCCTAACCCTCCTGTCCTCTAGTGTCGTCAGGGCAATTTCCCTTAACCTTTCTTCGTAGGACAATCCCCTTAGCTCTGGGACTAGTTTTGTTGCAAACCTTTGCACTTTCTCTAGTTTCTTGACGTGCTTGACCAGGTGTGGGTTCCAAACTGGTGCTGCATACTCCAGTATGGTTCTGACGTATATGGTGTACAGAGTCTTGAACGATTCCTTAGTGAGGTATTGGAACGTTATTCTTAGGTTTGCCAGCCGCCCGTATGCTGCAGCAGTTATCTGATTAATGTGTGCCTCAGGAGATGTGATCGGTATTATACTCACCCCAAGATCTTTTTCCTTGAGTGAGGTTTGCAGTCTTTGGCTACCTAGACTATACTCTGTCTGCGGTCTTCTTTGCCCTTCCCCGATCTTCATGACTTTACATTTGGCAGGGTTAAATTCATGGAGCCAGTTACTGGACCAGGCTTGTAGCCTGTCCAGGTCTCTTTGTAGTCCTGCCTGATCCTCGACTGATTTAATTCTTCTCAGTAACTTCACATCATCTGCAAACAGGGACACTTCTGAGTCTATCCATTCCGTTATGTCATTCACATATACCAAAAACAGTACAGGTCCTAGGACTGACCCTTGTGGAACCCCACTCGTCACAGGTGCCCACTCTGACACCTCGTCACGTACCATGACTCGTTGTTGCCTCCCTGTCAGATATTCTCTGATCCATTGCAGTGGCTTTCCTGTTACGTGTGCCTGATCCTCTAGGTTTTGCATTAACCTCTTGTGAGGAATTGTGTCGAACGCCTTCTTGCAGTCCAAGAAAATGCAGTCTATCCACCCCTCTGTCTCGTGTCTTACTTCTGTTACCTTGTCATAAAACTCCAGTAGGTTTGTGACACAAGATTTTCCTTCCCTGAAACCGTGCTGGTTGTCGTTTATAAGCTTGTGTCTTTCTAGGTGCTCCACCACTCTCCTCCTGATGATCTTCTCCATGACTTTGCATACTATACACGTCAGTGATACAGGTCTGTAGTTTAATGCCTCATGTCTGTCTCCTTTCTTCAAAATTTGTACTACATTTGCCATCTTCCACACCTCAGGTAGTTGCCCAGTTTCAATGGATGTGTTGAAGATTTTTGTTAGTGGCACACTCAACATCTCTGCTCCCTCTCTAACGACCCACGGAGAAATGTTGCCAGGTCCCACCGCTTTTGAGGTATCGAGTTCACATAGCAGCTTCTTCGCTTCCTCATCGGTTGTGTGTATTTCATCCAGCACTTTTTAGTATACCTCCCTATTCTGAATTCCTGGAGTCCTTCCTGTCTCCTCTGTAAAGACTTCTTTAAATCTCATGTTGAGCTCCTCACATACCTCTTGGTCGTTTCTTGTGAACTCCCCATCTTCCTTCCTCAGCCTGATTACCTGGTCCTTGACTGTTGTTTTCCTCCTGATGTAGCTATACAACAGCTTTGGGTCAGACTTGACCTTTGATGCAATATCATTTTCGTATTGTCGCTGAGCCTCCCTTCTTACCTGTGCATATTCATTTCTGGCTCTTCGGCTAATCTCTTTATTTTCCTGGGTCCTTTGTCTTCTGTACTTTTTTCATTCTCTTGTGCACTTAGTTTTTGCCTCCCTACACCTCTGGGTGAACCAAGGACTCGTTCTGGTCTTCCCATTACTTCTGTTTCCCTTGGGGACAAACCTCTCCTCTGCCTCTTTCCATTTGGTTGTCACATATTCCATCATTTCTTTTACTGTTGTGTGTGTGTGTGTGTGTGTGTGTGTGTGTGTGTGTATGTGTGTACTCACCTAGTTGTACTCACCTAGTTGTGGTTGCAGGGGTCGATTCATAGCTCCTGGCCCCGCCTCTTCACTGGTCGCTACTAGGTCACTCTCCCTGCGTCATGAACTTTATCATACCTTTTCTTAAAGCTATGAATGGATCCTGCCTCCACTACATCACTTCCCAAACTATTCCACTTCCCGACCACTCTGTGACTGAAGAAATACTTCCTAACATCTCTGTGATTCATCTGAGTCTTCAACTTCCAACTGTATCCCCTTGTTGCTGTGTCCCATCTCTGGAACATTCTGTTTCTGTCAACCTTGTCAATTCCTCTCAGTATTTTAAATGTCGTTATCATGTCTCCCCTATCTCCTGTCATGTGTCAGGTCGATGTGTGTGTGTGTGTATGTGTGTGTATGTGTGTGTGTGTGTGTGTGTATGTATGTGTGTGAGTGCATGATAATCGTTTACTGGCATAATTAACTAACAATTAACCAATTGTCGGGTCAAAATACTTCATTGGCTGTTTCTCAACTATTCAAGTGTAAACTGCGAAAGAGGATCAGTATCGGAATGAACACACGTCATGTCAGCGAATCCGGGACCGGAAAGTAGATGGAAGCGTAATTATCGACAGACCGTTTGCTGGGCTCCAGTTGAAGGCCATATTGGCTAATAACAATCTAGCTAGCCATTAAATGTTGCGTTACTACAGCGAGTTGGAAACTAAATTGATTGCTTTGGCGAGTGAACCCGAGTCCAATTAGGAGCTTACGTTGTTTATTATACTCAGTATCCAACAGGGTGTCTCTCTCTCCTTTCCTTTGTGGTGTATCCGGGTTGGTATTCTGACGACAGTGTTCCCATCTGGTGCTCCGGTGATTGTGTTACTATCTGGTGCTCCAGTGATTGTGTTCCTATCTGGTGCTCCAGTGATTGTGTTCCTATCTGGAGCTCCAGTGATTGTGTTCCAATCTGGTGCTCCAGTGATTGTGTTCCTATCTGGTGCTCCAGTGATTGTGTTCCAATCTGGTGCTCCAGTGATTGTGTTCCAATCTGGTGCTCCAGTGATTGTGTTCCAATCTGGTGCTCCAGTGATTGTGTTCCAATCTTATGCTCCAGTGATTGTGTTCCAATCTGGTGCTCCAGTGATTGTGTTCCTATCTGGTGCTCCAGTGATTGTGTTCCAATCTGGGGCTCCAGTGATTGTGTTCCTATCTGGTGATTCAGTGATTGTGTTCTCATCTGGTGTTCCAGTGATTGTGTTCCCATCTGGTGTTCCAATGACAGTGTTATCATGATGGTGTTCCCATGATAGTATTCCCATGATAGTGTTCTCATGATAGTGTTCTCATGGAGTTCCCATGATAGTGTTCTCATAATAGTGTTATCATGATAGTGTTCTCATGGAGTTCCCATGATAGTGTTCTCATTATAGTGTTCCAATGATAGTGTTCTCATAATAGTGTTCTCATAATAGTGTTCTCATGATAGTGTTCTCATGGGGTTCCCATGATAGTGTTCTCATAATAGTGGTCTCATGATAGTGTTCTCATAATAGTGTTCCCATGATAGTGTTCCCATGACAGTGTTCTTATAAAAGTGTTCCCATGATAGTGTTCTCATGATAGTGTTCTCATGATAGTGTTCCCATGATAGTGTTCCCATGATAGTATCCCATGATAGTTTTCATGATAGTCTCATGATAGTGTTCCCATGATAGTGTTCCCATGATAGTATTCCCATGATAGTGTTCTCATGATAATGTTCTCATGGAGTTCCCATGATAGTGTTCTCATAATAGTGTTCTCATAATAGTGTTCTCATGATAGTGTTATCATGGAGTTCCCATGATAGTGTTCTCATAATAGTCTTCTCATGATAGTGCTCACATGGATTTCTCATAATAGTGCTCTCATAATAGTGTTCTCATAATAGTGGTCTCATGATAGTGTTCCCATGATAGTGTTCCCATGATAGTGATCCCATGATAGTATTATCATGATAGTGCTCCCATGATAGTGTTCCCATGATAGTGTTCCCATGATAGTGTTCTCATGATAGTGTTCTCATGATAGTGTTCTCATAAGAGTGTTCCCATGATAGTGTTCTCATGATAGTGTTCCCATGATAGTGTTCCCATGATAGTGTTCCCATGATAGTGTTCCCATGATAGTGTTCCCATGATAGTGTTCCCATGATAGTGTTCCCATGATAGTGTTCCCATGATAGTGTTCCCATGATGGTGTTCCCACGATGGTGTTCCCACGATGGTGTTCCCACGATGGTGTTCCCACGATGGTGTTCCCACGATGGTGTTCCCACGATGGTGTTCCCACGATGGTGTTCCCACGATGGTGTTCCCACGATGGTGTTCCCACGATGGTGTTCCCACGATGGTGTTCCCACGATGGTGTTCTCACGATGGTGTTCTCATGATGGTGTTGCCATGGTGACCCCTAAGGAAAGTGTTTCCATGGTAACAACCATACAAACAGCTTAGAAACAATCACATGTCACAACTATATAATAGATAATGTAGATAAGTAAGACACAGGTGCAACAGTTGGGTATCTGTATTACGAAACTTTTCGCCTACGCAGAAGGCTTCTTCAGTCGAATACAGAGGAGGAAGAAGACAATAGAAACTTAAAGAAGACGTAATCAGTCCACCGCCGTTCAGAGATGGTCAATCCCTCAGCCTGGAGAGGTGTGTCAAGATATAGCGAGTAACTGCCGTAGGCCTACAGGGGCCAAATCAAGTTTCTTTTGATGTTATGAAGAAAATGGCAGACGGTGTCATTTGTGCGTTGAAAGGCTTTCCGACACCACTTTACCAATATGCTATTTTTGTAAAAAAAAAAATATGGTACAATAATAAGAATTAGGTGGATATTATTTATAATGTGACATAGTATAAAGAAAAGATAAATATCAGGATTTTATTTCTTTGTAAAGGCTACAATGTGTAAATACAATTTTGGTTTGCTAAGTACAAAAAAAGCCCTATCACGTGCTTTTAACATCCTATGGAGAGGGAGCATGGACACTGGGGTCGTCCCGCAGTTACTAAAAACAACAGACATAGCCCCACTCCACAAAGGGGGCAGTAAAGCAATAGCAAAGAACTACAGACCAACAGCGCTAACGTCCCATATCATAAAAATCTTTGAAAGGGTTCTAAGAAGCAAGATCGCCACTCATCTAGATACCCATCAATTACACAACCCAGGGCAGCATGGGTTTAGAGCAGGTCGCTCCTGTCTGTCCCAACTACTGGACCACTAAGACAAGGTTCTGGATGCTCTAGAAGACAAACAAAATCCAGATGTTATTTACACAGACTTTGCAAAAGCCTTTGACAAGTGTGACCATGGTGTAATAGCACACAAAATGCTGATAAAGAAATAACAGGAAAAGTTGGTAGATGGATCTATAATTTCCTAACATGTAGAACACAAAGAGTAGTAGTCAACAGAGTAAAGTCTGAGGCGGCTACGGTGAAAAGCTCTGTTCCACAAGGCACAGTACTCGCTCCCATCCTGTTCCTCATCCTTATATCGGACATAGACAGGGATATCAGCCGCAGTGCCGTGTCTTCCTTTGCAGATGACACCTGAATTTGCATGACAGTGTCCACCATTGAAGACACTGCAAGACTCCAAGCAGACATAAACCAAATCTTTAAATTGGCTGCAGAAAACAATATGAAGTTCAATGATGAGAAATTTCAATTACTCAGATATAGAAAACATGATGAAATTAAAATTTCATCAGAGTACAAAACAAATTCCAACCACACAATAGAGCGAAAAACTAATATCAAAGACCTGGGAGTGATCATGTCAGAGGATCTCACCGTAGCAATCGCATCTGCTAGAAAAATGACAGGATGGATAATGAGAACCTTTAAAACCATGGATGCCAAGCCCATGTTGACACTTTTCAGGTCGCTTGTTCTATCTAGGCTGGAATATTGCTGCACACTAACTGCACCTTTCAAGGCAGGTGAAATTGCTGACCTAGAAAATGTGCAGAGAACCTTCACGGCACGCATAACTACAATAAACCACCTCAATTACTGGGAACGCTTGAAGTTCCTAAACCTGTACCCCCTAGAACGCAGGCGGGAGAGATACATTATTATATAAACATGGAAAATTCTCGAGGGATTAGTACCAAACTTGCACACGAGAGTCACTCCCTACGAAAGCAAAAGACTCGGCAGACGATGTAACATCCCCCCAATGAAAAGCAGGGGTGCCACTAGCACATTGAGAAACAACACAATAAGTGTCAGGGGCCCAAGACTGTTCAACTGCCTCCCAGCATATATAAGGGGGATTACCAATAAACCCCTAGCTGTCTTCAAGCAGGCACTGGACAGGCACTTAAAGTCGGTACCTGACCAGCCAGGCTGTGGTTCTGTGTTACTGCTGGCTTGCGGCCAGCAGTAACAGCCTGGTTGATCAGGCTCTGATCCAACATGAGGCCTGGTCACAGACAGGGCCGCAGAGGCGTTGACCCCTGGAACTCTGTCCAGTGAAGAGTATGTTATAATTTATCTGACATATATATGTTGCTCGCCCATGTAGACATGCCCTCAGTGCCAGCAAACCGGCAATTAAGAGTGAAGCAGGAGAGGCCTCACTGCTATACTAATTGCTCCGTTCATGCAGATAATCAAAGGAAAACCTTCCAAGTCTGTGAAGCGATGTCTGGCACTCGTAGAGCAAAACTGGTAGACGACTTACCACCAAGTCTGCTTGAAGATGGTTCAGCCGTGTCTTTACTTCTAAGTTAATCGCATTGAACATACTATTTGTAAATTCTATACATATACTGTACATACTGCATATATCTCTGGTGAAGTAAAATATATTTGATAAGTTATTCTCCGCTGTCTTTTGCTTGTTCCTACATTGCTAATTGGTTATCTAGCTGACTCAGTTAGGAACAGGTGTGCAGGCCACAAGACTACACCTGTGTTCGTAATAGCCATCCAGGATACTGCAAGAAATTCCAAATATCTCTGTTCTTGTGCAAAATTGAAGCTAAGAACTAAGTAGTAGATGGTAACTCTGAGTGGCGAATCTCAGAGCAGCGAATTTTATGCCCCTTTCCCCCTCAGGGTCCATCTAAGAGCGGCAAGCTCTTAGATGAAATTTCGGTTTGTTTTCTCCAAGAGTTTATGTTCTTTCCATTTCCTTGGAACAACATTTTCTCTCCCCCCTCTCTAATTTATATTTGTAAATGCGATTTTTTTTCAGTGTCATATTTTACATATAAATCAGTGGTTAACACTCATTTTTCTGGCCAATAATATTACACCGATTTTAAGAGTAAGTTTGTGGTGTTGATTCTCAATACGTCATCGGTTTTGGTGAATTTCGTATCCCTTTAAAAAAACATAAAAGATGTGAAAAATATATTGATTAGGCGAGACTAACTTACAAATCTCAATGAATTTATTTTTTAGACCATGGGAAAGTCGGATCATATAATACATACTAACACTTAATTCTATATAATAACAGATTAACATAATAAGATAATTCACATACCACTAATTACTGCATGTATGATTTTCTTTTTATGTTGGTCATCAGCACAGTCTGGTTGGATGCTCCAGCAATAGTCTGCCATCATGTGTGTGTCCCATCTGCCTTGATACCTTTCCTCCATCACCTTTGTAGCTTTAGGGAACCTCTTCCCTTGTTCCTCACTCACCTCACCAAGATTAAGTGGATATATGTCTAGGTGGCTGTGGAGAAAGTGGACCTTTATGCTCATATTAGTACCTAAATTCTTAAATTTGATCAAGGTGTTTTGTACCAGTTCTTCATAATTGTCTTCTTTCTGGTTACCCAAGAGGTTCCTGACAACTGATACATAACTGCACCATGCACAAACTTCAACATTCATGCATTTTGTAAAATTAGAATCCTTGATAAATGTGGAGAAAATTCTCCAACAGAGGGGGGTATCAGCCCTTTCTGCCCTTAGAAAGGGGCCAGATGGCATCTGGCTTCTTGGTCAACAGTTTAATTCCTAACAGATGAACGGACCCAAGAAGCCAGGAAGTCACGTAGTGGTTGACCAGGGTTGCAAGGAGTGTGAATTAATGAGTGATAGACATTTGAGAGAAATGACTCTTTGCAATAACAGGAAAGTTAAGGAAAACTGTTGTTTCAATTTCTACACTTGACAAAACAATCATAAACTCTCAGTGATCTAAATATTTAAAGAACACAAGCATTTGATTTGCAAATTGTTGCAGTGTTTTGCAAGTGGTGATTTTAACTTAGGTCAGCAATACCGAGCTCGATTGAGGTTAGGGGCGCTGGAGGGCGTCAGATTGAACTAACCAACAAGACGGAACGGGGCTTACGACGCGGTGATTTGACCTAACAAAGGGACATTCGTCGTGCGTCTTCAATCTCCTATTCAATCTCCACTAACGTCGGGAAATCGGATAAGAACTCTGTTCCAGCGCGTTTAGTGATAATCATAAAATCGCGGTATATTCAGAAGTGTGCACAGCTTCTTATTACTGCTAAAAGACAAACATAGACAATCACGAGTGTATCATCGAGAAGGTGACTCATCAGCGACTTCAATCAAGACAGTGTTCTCCGGGTGTGAATTAAGGGTCCGATACAAATACCCAGGTAAGTCTGCTCAGACATATATGTTAACCAGCTGCACAGTTAGGAATACATTCGATCTGGACAGATTTATCATTCACCCGGTGACACGCGGGCGATCAGCCAAAAACAAGTGAGTGTTCATCTCAGTCTTTATTTCATGACTGAAAACTTGAAATATGCTCCTCAGGGGCAATATATAATACTAATGTGTGTAATTATTCGCCCATAGAGCTCAGTGAATTTGGTAAACCCTGGGTCGCATCGGAGGAATTTCCTGACCCTCGGCTGCAGGAAGTTGACCCAGCAACAAAGATAAATAGTGTTGGTGTTTACCATTGTAAAATTTAACACAATAAATATTCGAATTTGAGGCCCATCAAAGAATACAGCTTTTAGGTTTCCTTTAATGACAAATGTGTCTAGGTCGTAATTACAGTTAATATAGTTTGAATAATTAATCCCCTCATGGGAGGTTCCTTGACGCTGGTGATGGGCTTTTGATCTAGGAAATTGGATCTGTTCTCCAGTTCCCTGAACTGAGCCTGAATACCTTCCATCCCCCCCCTCCCTACAGGAGCTGTATAATACCTACGGGTTTAGCGCTCCCCATGATTATAATTGAATAATCAAGGAGATAACCTCCTACACAACTCTTGGAGTATAACTTGGTATACTTATATATTATAGTTATTCTGTTCATATAATCATATGGTGCAATATGCACACTTAATAAGAAACTCTACTACTATTAAGTACTGTCTCGTACGTTGCTATGATGAGATGTAATCAAGTACAAGAGTAATGATGTATGTGTGTGTGTAAGTGCCCAGATTGACTCGACTTACACTTAAAATGTGACTGACAACAAGTCCCTGAATTATCTAACTTCTGGACCATCGAGTAATATGATGACCCATTGGCTAAACATCAATTATGATGGAAGCAGCAGTGAACAGCACAGCTTCAGGCAAGGAATTAAGGTGACCAAAAACGACCCTAAACAATGGATCTTCAACTGATCCTACACAAAAGGCATAAAACTCACATATTCAGTAATTCCAATATGCAAACCAACTACGACAGTGCATAGATGTCAGATCAAAAGTAGGCTGAAATTTGAACTCGGAACGACAGATATACAGATTGTCTCCACGAAACAACCTCTTCAAACATCAAATATCAGAAAGTCTAAATAATGCTCTCTGAACAGAGTTGCACAGAGTTTCGAGATGTAGGTCCGGGTTCTCCATCGGAAACATTACTAAAAACAGTCTAAATGACATGAGCTAACGGAGCAGAGAGATGAGATATTTCATGAATAAGAAGGAACAATAGAGAGAGAGAGAGAGAGAGAGAGAGAGAGAGAGAAGAGAGAGAGAGAGAGACAGGGAGAAGCATGCCTCCAGATCTGACTTCAGGTAACTTGCACCAGGTACCACCTGACACAATCAATTTAACAAGGAGGCAGGTAGTTTGTAAGTTCTGGCAGCAAATCAAAACTCTCTTTTAGCGAACAAAATGAGAAGTGCAGTTGTTACAGCTTTCTTATATACATAAGCTAATAAAACAAGTCAAATAATAAAGGGTGTGCGGAGTAGGAGATAGTACTGAGCCCTGGGGTACTCCTGCGTGAAGGCTGAAGGAGTCAGATAGTTCTTGAACTTAATTCGCATCGTACGGCTATCAAGGAAGTTGCCTTGATGTTTTGACATTCAGAGGAAAGTCAAAAAGAATACATAGCTTGTACTTCAGCCCTGAATGACAGACAGTGTCGAATGTTTTCTCCACGTCCTTAGCAACCAGGGCTGTTGAACATCCTTGAGCCTTATTGATATGCATGTAGCTGAGAATGGTATTGAGGGCTGCTTGCGTCAAGCGGTATTGGCGGAAGCTAAACTGTCGGTCAGTAAGGAGGTGGTTTGTCTCTAGGTGAGTCCTTAGTCTAGTGTTAAATAGTCATTCAAAGGTCTTTTCGAAGGTTTTTAGTAGACTGATAGGTCTATAGTTCCTTGGGTCAGTTGGGTCGTTGTGAAGTTTAGGGATGAGAGTGAAGGTAGCAGATATGAAGGTAGCAGAAGCAAAGCAAGCATTGTATAGGTCACTAAGGGCGGAAATAACGGAGTCAGGAAGGTGGCGGAGAATATGATGAGTCAGTCCAGAAGCACCAGGTGTTTTGGGAGGAAGATGTAGATGTAGACTTTACAAGAGGTTGAGAGAGAGGAGTGTTTAAGTGGGTGGAGGTGAGAGAGGCGAGATATAGGGTCAGGAGAGGTCGTGTGTCTTGGTGTGTCCTGTGAGTTTTCTTGTGCGGCTGGGTCAGGAGGGTGTGGATGGAAAATGTTTTCTAATATGTCTTTGAATGCATGTGTAGCTTGTGTTGGGTCTGTTTATGTTATGTGTTGGAAGAGTGTTGTTTTTTGGACTCCAGTGACCTTCCGACCTTCACACGTCATGCGTGAATGTCTGTGTGTGAATGTCTGTGTAGGTTTGAGGCAAAGCGGTGACTGTAGCGGAGGAGGAGGCGCTTCGTCCTTTCAAACGGGCGGAAAGAATATCTGACTGTATTGTTTTTTAAAGACTGCATTTTTAGCAGCCGGTGTGATAGTCCTGTATATGTGCTATGTGGGTGTCGATATCTATAATGTGTTTGTTGTAATTGTGAGAGAGGCTGGTGTTGTCTATGTGTTGTTTAATCGTTCCAGTTCGCCAAAGAGTATGAAGGAATTTGTCTGGTGGGATAAGAATGGGGTTAGATGAGATGTGATGGGTGATAGGTATGTGGTCAGAGCCAGAGTGAGAGGGCCTTTGTTTAATGTGGTGGTGAAGGTAGAGGTTGGCTCTGCTTGTGATAATAAAGTCAGGTTTTACCCTGGCCTGTGAGACCAAAGGTGTTGAAGTATGAGCCAAGGCGTATTAGGTGTTTTTGTGTGACTAGTTGTTGTAGTTGATTCCCGTTTGTGTTAGTGTAGGTGTCCTGGAAGGCTGTGTTTTTATAATTTAAGTCTCGAGAGAGATAAAAAGGTATGTTGGAGTGATTAAACACGCCCATTGTTTACACCCCTTCGCCGGGATCGATTCCCAGCGAAGGGGTGTAAAAATTGGGCGGGTTTCCTTATACCGGTTGTCCATGTTCACCCATCAGTAATAATGGGTACCTGGGTGTTAGTCGACTGGTGTGGGTCGCATCATGGGACAAAACTGACCTAATTTGCCCGAAATGCTCTGCATAACAAGCGGCTTTCTATGTACAAGTATGTCATTGATGTCAACTAGGTCTGTATACCTTGTACATGTACTTGTAGAAATAAAGATATTATTAATTATTATTATTATTATTATTATTATTATTATTATTATTATTATTATTATTATTATTAAATAGAAGGGTTAAATCAGGAATGTTTATGTTGGAATTAGGCCGAACAAAGGTAGTGTAAATGATAATATGTCCATGAAGTGTGAAGACTTTTATAGTCATGCTGTGAGGACAAGTGAAGGAAATGTTTAGAAAATCATGCCGAATAGTGGAGTTCCCCTAATGGCAGTGCCATTATAGGGATCAGCACTAAGACTGAAGCCCCAGTGTCTGATTCGCTGAGTGCCTGGCACACATGTGCTGTTTAATAGCAGCGCATCAGGGCGTTCAGCCTCAATGAATTCAGCTAGTATTTGTTTGTTCATGTTCTAGCTGTGTATATTAAACTGTGTGACCTTAAGGGCAATGTTGTGTGTTGCTTGTGAGAGCAGAGTGCAGGTGGTGTGCCAAGTCTTGTTTTCCCTAGTGTACCATCTGCAGTAATCTGCTTGTTGCAGAAATCATCCAATCTACGTCGTCTGTTGTGTGCGTCTGATGAAGGAGAGTGAGATGGTTTCTGTGGTTTAAATGTTTTTTTTCAATGTTTTTTCGCTCATGTCTTGTATCAATGTTTTTTATTTCTGGGGGCTGTTGTTTGTTTCTGGTAGAGTAGCTTGGGGTAGGGGCTGGGAGGGGTTCTTGTGATTTTATGTTGAAGGAGGTACCAGGGGGCTGCAAGAAAAGTGGAAGAATAAGGGTTAGAGGGTTCTGCAAGGGCTTGTGTGGGTGTTGTAGATGTGGAAGGTTCAGTGTGTTGGCAGGAGAAGAAGATTGCTCGGCAAGGGTTGGTGTGGAGGGTGAAGTTGAATGATGGTCATTTTTGGCAGAGGCGATCCCACTGGGACAAATTGATACTGTTGGCTTATGTCCCTGTACTTGCCGATCTTGTACTCCTCCCTGTGGTCAGCAGCTCTTCCCTGTCGCCCGACAATGATGGATGTAGGTGTCAGCCAGTGAAGACAGAGGTATAGTCCCATGCTAAGAGCTTGCCATTCTTCCAAGGATAGATGGTGATCCCGTCAGGGTGGTTTGCTGGGTTGTGGGTATTGTTGGCTGCTAATGCCCTAAATGAAACATGTTGGGTAGATATCTTGAATTACATGGACTTTAACCAGTGCCTTGAAAAGATCAACCTCCCGGTAGCTGAAGTATGTTCAAGGCATATTCCTCTACGAAAACAGAAGAGAAGAAGTAAACTGGAGAGAGAGAGACGCTCCCTCTACAGGAGAAGACGAAGATTTTCTGAGCTCCTCAAGAATGCTGGACTATCTGATACACGGAAGGAAGCGCTAAAGTTAAAACTCTGATACAGGATCCAGGAGAGTCAAGAGGAGCTAAAAACGATTAGTGAAATTGAAAGAAATTCGAAATATTTCTTTTCATATGCCAAACACAAGGCAAAAACCACTTCTAGTATAGGGCCCCTGCTCAGACAAAACAGATCTTACACAGACGACAACAAAGAAATGAGTGAGATACTGAAATCTCAATATGACTGTGTTCAGCGAGCCACTAATCAGTCTAAAGATAGACAATCCAATTTTTTTTTTCATGAATGAGCCTCAAAACCTTGCCAATGTATGCCTAATTTCTGACATAACCCTAACTCCTCTAGATTTTGAGAAAGCCATCGACGACATGCCCATGCACTCAGGCCCAGACTCGTGGAGCTCTGTGTTCATTAAGAACTGCAAGAAACCCCTCTCACGGGCCCTAAGTCACTAAAAACAACGGTTATAGCTTCACTCCATAAAGGTGGCAGCAAAGCAGTAGCTAAGAACTATAGACCAATAGCTTTAACGTCCCATATCATAAATATCTTTGAAAGAGTTCTAAGAAGCAGGATAGAAAACCACCTGGACTCCCAAAAATTGCACAACCCAGGGCAACATTGTTTCAGAGCAGGTCGCTCCTGCCTCTCGCAACTGCTAGACCACTATGGTATGGTCTTAGATGCACTGGCAAACAGAATGCAGATGTAGTATACACAGATTTTGCAAAAGCCTTTGACAAGTGCGATCATGGTGTAATAGCACACAAAATGCGTGCTAAAGGGATAACTGGCAAAGTAGGCAGGTGGATCTTCAACTTCCTAACCAATCGAACACAGAGTAGTGGTAAACAGAGTTAAATCGGATGCTACCATAGTGAAGAGCTCTGTCCCACAAGGCACAGTACTCGCACCTATCCTGTTCCTCATTCTCATATCAGACATAGACAGAGATGTAAACCATAGCACCGTATCATCCTTTGCAGATGATACTAGGATCTACATGAGAGTGTCATCCATTGATGACACGGCAAATCTCCAAGAAGATATAAACCAAGTTTTCCAATGGGCAACTGAGAACAATATGATGTTCAATGAAGACAAATTCTAACTACTCAGTTATGGAAAACTGGAGGAAATAATAGCTAGGACTGAGTATATTACAAACTCTAATCACACAATAGAGCGGAAAAGTAATGTGAAGGACCTGGTTGTGGTAATGTCCGAAGACCTCACCTTCAAGGACCACAACAATGCCACTATCACATCTGCGAGGAAACTGATAGGATGGATAATGAGAACATTCAAGACAAGAGATGCCAAGCCAATGATGATTCTTTTTAAATCACTTGTTCTCTCTAGGCTAGAATACTGATGTACATTAAATTCAAGGCAGGTGAAATTGCAGACCTAGAGAATGTACAGAGAACGTTTACTGCACGTATAAGTTCCATCAAACACCTTAACTACTGGGAACGCTTGGAAGCACTAGACTTACATTCACTGGAGCGCAGGCGAGAGAGATATATCATAATCTACACCTGGTTTTTTTCTGGAGGGACTGGTCCTTAATATGCACACAGAAAACACTTCAAACGAAAGAAAAAGACTTGGCAGGCCGTGCAACCTACCCCCAGTGAAAAGTAGAGGCACCACTGGTACACTAAGAGAAAACACAATAAGTGTCCGGGGCCCAAGACTGTTCAACAGCCTCCCATCAACCATAAGGGGCATTACCAGTAGACCCCTGGTTGTCTTCAAAAGGGAGCTGGACAGATACCTAAAGTCAGTGCCAGATCAGCCGGGCTGTGGTTCGTACGTTGGAGTACGTGCAGCCAGCAGTAACAGCCTCGTTGATCAGGCCCTGATCCACCAGGAGGCCTGGTCATAGACCGGGCCGCGGGGACGTTGATCCCCGGAATACCCTCCAGGTAGACTCCAGGTAGAGAAGAGAAGGGGTTAGGAAATATATTGACTTATTAGAACGTAAATAAAAACTTTATTCTTTACGTTTGGGGCATTGATAGTATGTGGCAGAGTGAGGTTGATGAACTAGACACATGTGCAACACTTGGATATATTCATTGAGAAAACGTTGCGCCACACAGTGGCTTCATCAGTCCTAAACAAAGAAGAATGGGAAACATCAGAAGGAGTTTGAGGTAATCAGTTCCTCAGCCTGGAGTCAATGTAATCAATCCATCAATCTTGAAAAGAATACAGAATATTCGCGAAGTGGATTATATACTGTAGACAGGTGAGGTGAAGCAGTCATTTGTGATATCACAGTGGACAAATCCATATGTGGAAGTAGGTCATGACTATAGGTTAGGCAAGTGAAGAATTCCCTGTATCAAGATTTTAAGATGTTGCTGTGTTTGACAACAGTGTTGATAAATGCTCGTTCAGTCGGACAGAAAGATCTCTGCCTTTTTCGCCAACATATTTCTTGGGAGAGTATCCACACCACTTGTCCGTGGCCTGGTGGAAAAAGCTCTCTCTGAGTGTCTGGGTTCAATTCCCGGCGAGGGTGGATACATTGGGCGTGTTTCCTTACACCGGTTGTCCATGTTTACCCATCAGTAAAATGGGTACCTGGGTGTTAGATGACTGGTGTGGATCGCATCCTTGGACAAAATTGACCTAATTTGCTCGAAATGCTCTACATACAAGCAGCTTCCTATATAGTAAACAAACCATACCACGGGTGGGGTTAGAACCCGCGATCAGCTATGCCTGTATACCTTGTACATGTACTTGTAGAAAAAAAAATTATTATTATTATGATGTAGACGCCAACTGTGGAAGTCAGAGGTGTGCGGTTACGTTTCGTGTTGAGGTCTTTGATAGATGACTTTATGGTGGAAACATTTATGTTACTCTTAGCAAGTGCCTGGCGAGTATTCGTGGCAACATCACCACATGGGAGAACTGTGAACTGTTAAGAGCGCTGTACCATGGGAGGTTTGTTGAGGATAACTTGTGCCTTGAGTCTGCAATCCCAGATGAAGAAAGATGGAAACTGAAGACTTGTAAATGCTTGTGTTATGTAGATACATTCTTCTTCAAGAAAACAAGGGCTGGAGATGCGAAGAGCTCTCAAGAAGAAGCAAGTGAGGACACTTCTTTTAGTGCGGGTGTCTTGGTGTGAGTAGAGGTGTATAAGATCGTCCTTGTTGGTAGGTTTTCTGTACACTTTGAAGAGAAGTTTGTCACTGTCGGGAGATCTGCACAGGAGGACGTCGTGGAAAGGAAGTTTACCGTCTTTTTCGAGTTCAAGTGTAAACTTTATTGATGGCTCGACAGCATTGATCTTATTGAGGGCCTGGATATTGAAAAGTCTCGGATATAAAACCAATATATCGTCAACGTATCTTAGCCAGGTAACGGTGTTGGGAATGAGGGTGCTGAATTTCTCGGTCTCTAAGTTCTCCATGAAGAGATTGGCGAGAGCAGCACTGAGTGGGCTGCCCATTGTCATCCCAAAGCTTTCTTTGTAGCAGTTGTCCGGATACTGAAGAGGATGAAATTTACAAGAGATCCATTAGACTGATGTAGGAACGTTGGTAAAGAGGGCTGTGACATCGAGAGAAGCCATACTTTTGTTTTTAACATTCAGGTTGGAAATTCGAGAGAGAAAGTCACCTGAGTGTTTTAGTTGAGCTTGCTGAGAGGTATTTGGCAAGGTGGTCAGCTAATCTGTGTGAGTCACTCCCTATGCCCGAAGTGATACGATGTAGTGGGATGCCAGGCTTGTGTGTCTTAGGAAGGCCATAGAGACGTGCTGGTTTTGGCTGACCTGGTAAAAGTTTTAGTAGTTTCTTGCCTTGGTCTGATTTTCGTAAGATGGTACGGGCCTTTTGATTCTGAAACTGGCTCGTACATGTTGGTATCACATGTGATGCCAACACATACCAGCCTGCGTCCTCCACAGGGACTCCAGGTAGCATTTGATGAACTGGGATGAGGGACAAGTCGTTCTCACCGAACAAGAACTTAGACGCCGACGATGTCTAGAAGCTTCGCTAATCGCCATCACCGACAACTTAGTGTAACACTAGAAACTACCAAATTTCTAAAACATTAGCATACATGATACTCAAGCAGGCAAAGCAGCACCAACCCAGCAACACAGGAGTCACATGATCTCATCGTCTACCCGTCCTCATCCCAACAGGATATTTGCCCAACCCAATTTACAATGCTACCCAAGAAATAGAACATAAGAACATAAGAAAGGAGGAACACTGCAGCACGCCTGTTGGCCCATACTAGGCAGGTCCTTCACATTCCATCCCACTAACAAGATATTTGGTAAACCAATCTTCAATGCTACCTAAGAAGAACATAAGAACATAAGAATGGAGGAACACTGCAGAAGGCCTACTGGCCCATACAAGGCAGGTCCTTATCAAAACCACCACTACCTAAGAATTTATTCCCGTACTCACGACACAAATCAAACCCAGCCCCTCCCACTCATATATTTGTCCAATCTCTTTTTAAAGGCACCCAAGGTCCTAGCCTCTATCACAGTACTCGGAAGATTACTCCACGCATCTACAACTCTGTTCGAAAACCAGTACTTGCCTATGTCCTTTCTAAATCTAAATTTATCCAATTTAAATCCGTTATTTCTGGTTCTTACTTGGTTCGATATCATAAGAACATAAGAACATAAGAATGGAGGAACACTGCAGAAGGCCTACTGGCCCATACAAGGCAGGTCCTTATCAAAACCACCACTACCTAAGAATTTACTCCTGTACTCACGACACTAATCAAACCCAGCCCCTCCCACTCATATATTTGTCCAATCTCTTTTAAAGCCACCCAAGGTCCTAGCCTCTATCACCCTAATCGGAAGATTGTTCCACGCATCTACAACTCTGTTCGAAAACCAGTACTTGCCTATGTCCTTTCTAAATCTAAATTTATCCAATTTAAATCCGTTATTTCTCGTTCTTACTTGGTTCGATATCCTCAGTATTTTATTAATATCTCCTTTGTTTATGCCCATCATCCACTTGTACACCTCGATGATATCTCCCTCATTCTACGTCTCTCCAGAGAGTGGAGATTCAATGCTCTAAGTCTATCTTCATCGGAGATTTCTTATACTGTAAATCATTTTAGTCATTCTTCTTTGTATGTTCTCCAATGAATCTATATCCATCCTGTAGTAAGGAGACCAAAACTGAGCTGCATAATCCAAATGAGGTCTCACTAGTGATGTATAGAGCTGTAAAATAACTTTTGGACTTCTGTTGCTTATACTTCTTGAAATAAATCCTAGTAATCTGTTGCTTATTGCACACTTAGGCACTGTTGTCTTGGCTTTGATTTCTGCTTACCATGACTCCCAAGTCTTTTTCACATTCTGTATGATCAAGCTCAACTTCACCTAGTTTATAAATTCGAGGGATATTTTCATTACCAATGACTAGCACCTTACACTTGTCCACATTGAACTTCATCTGCCACTTTTCAGACCAAGACATTAATTTATCCAAATCCTCCTGGAGTTCACTGGTATCCTCCTCAGAATGAATTATACGGCCTATTTTTGTATCATCAGCAAATTTACTCATGTCACTTGCAATTCCTTCATCAAGGTCATTAATGTAAATTATGAACAACAATGGGCCCAAAACTGATCCTTGTGGAACGCCACTAGTGACAAATCCCATTCAGATTTGACCATTAATGGAAACTCTCTGCTTTCTATTGGTAAGCCATGAATCTTCATGCTAGAACTTTACCTCCTATACCATGAGCTACCTTTCTTAAGAGTCTCTTGTGAGGGGACTCTATCGAAGGCCTTACTGAAATCC